>JANBOI010000255.1:0-12032 GCA_027595825.1 Coemansia biformis
TGCTGCCACTGCTGCTGCCATTGCCTTCCCGCGCTCCTGCGCTGGAGGCGGACCAGCCACGGCGAGCTCGCTGCGCGTGCGTTGGGTACTGAGTGTCGTGCCGCGCGTGCCCTTCCGCGAGCGCAGGTAGCCGCCGTGCTCGCCTGTGACGCTGGTGCCCGCGCTGCCGCCACCCGCCGCGCCGCTGCCACCGCCACCTGCAACCGACAGCTCTGGCTGTGAGGGCCTGGACTGCATGTGCACCTTCCGCCGGAACAGCCGGAAGACCGAGCGGTGTGTGGGGACGCAGCCCCGCGTGCCGGCGGGCACAATGTCTAGCGATTGCGAGCCCAGCGGGCTGGCGGCTGGGCCATACGAACCGTACGGGCCGGCGTGCCCGCCCGCTGGCCCGCCAGCGGCGCCAGGCCGCTGCCTGCCTGGCTCCGTAAAGTGCGCGCGTTGGTCCCGCATGTGCGCAACCGAGCAGCGTCGCTATGGCGAATGGAGGCGGGGCGCAAAGTGGACGGGATTCGGGGCAGAGGAGCGGCCGCTAGCAGCGAGAAGGAATAGTGCGCCGGACCGAGAGGCAGAGGGGGAGACGCGGCAGCCGAGGAAACGCGCTTGGGGAGACGCGCCGCTGAGTAAACGCGCCCGCACCAGCCCGGCAAACAAGCTTGCGCGACCGTCTGAATGGTCGCTCCGCTGCGGGCCTCTGCCGCCCCCGGGCCCGCGCAGTCCGACCAACCATACCGCACCAAAACAACAACAATAAGGCCCCCGACTGCCCAAGCAATCTCGGATGCGGCTCCGCGCTCTGCGGCACGTTTAACCCCCCAAAGGCCTGAGCCAAGGCACGCAATGACCCGCCGACGGGGCCCCGCCCGCCGACGGACATTGCACCTGCCACTTGCGGATCGGCCAGCAGTCCCCACCCCGCGCGCCCGAGCGCCACTACCGGTTTCTGATTTCTGCGCGCCAGCCCGCGACCACCGGCCGTTGTCAATCTGCCGGCGCACGCGCCCTGTTGCTGTGGCGAAGCAGGCGCAGATCTGCACCTGGAGACTGGTGCTTGTCCACACAGCCGGAAGTGTTTAGTGTGCAAAAACCTGCGCAGTCGGCCGGCAGTGGCAGGTCGCGCCGCTACTTGGCGCCCTTCGCTGGGCCCCGCCCGCGCTCGAACCGGTGCTCGATCTCTGTGACCGACACTTCCAGCCCCGCCTCCTCGTCGTAGTCGTACCACTCGCCCTCCGTCAGGTCGATTGCGAACCTCGTCTTCGAGTCGGCGCCCCGGGCCGTCCACCCGTCGCGGGGCTCAAACTCGACCGGCTCCAGCCCTCGGCACTCGAGCGACAGGATCCTCACGAACTTGCCGCTGTCCGCGTCCGTGTACTCTACCGGCTTCCCCACGATGCTCGCCGAGGCCTCGCGCTTGCAGAACTTGCACCGCATCACCAGGTTGGCGTCGCCGCGGCTGCCCGAGATCTGGTTGCCCTCCTACACGCCAGCCGCCCCACGGCCGGGCCGTTAGCACCCCCTGCCGGCCTGCGTCGCGCGAGAGCCCCCCCCCAGCAAGCCGCGTACTTACCACGCTGTTGATGGTCACAAAGTTTGCCGTCGTCTCATTGCAGCTGCCGCACCGCATCTTGAAGTGCCAGTTGTAGGCGGTCTCCTCTTCATCCGGCACCAGCGCGGTGACGTTCAGCAGCTCCGCCTTGATCTGCAGGTCGATGATGGTCATGGCTGGCGCGCTTCGAGCAGACAACAGGCAGGATGTGGAGTGCTTGTTCGATTCGATTCGATTTAATGGAGCTGTATTGGGGGCCCCGCGTGGGGACGGTCGACTATGGCAGCTACGCCGCTCGGCAAAGGGAGGCGCGGGGCGGCTGCGGTCAGGCCGCCAGGTGCTTCACACAGTCGGCGATGATGGCCGCGCCGCGCTCAATGTCGGCCACGCTGGTGTTCAGCGGCGGCACCAGGCGAACGACGTTGCCGCCAGCGCCAACAAGGAGCAGCCCGCGCTCGCGGGCCAGCTCGACGACCTTTGCCGGATCGCTGCTGAACTGGATCCCGCGCAGCAGGCCGGTTCCGCGCAGCCCGACCACGTCCTTGCCCATGAACGGCGCAAGAGCGCGCGCCAGCTCCCGCTCAAGTACGTGCCCGGCAGCACGTACGTGCTCCAGGAACTCGGGCCTTGTGATGTGGTCCAGCACAGTGCAGCCCGCGCGGCAGGCCAGCGGGTTGCCGCCACAGGTGGTGCCGTGCTCGCCTGGCTTGATGATCCCGGCCACCCTGTCGCTGACCAGGATCGCTCCAATCGGGATGCCGTTTGCGAGCGGCTTGGCCATCGTAACAATGTCGGGGCTGCAGTCCTCTGGGTACTGCTGGTGCGCCCAGAGGCTACCCGAGCGGCCCAATCCGCACTGGATTTCATCGTAGATCAGCAGCGCGCCGACCTGGTCGCAGCGGTGGCGGAGCGCGCGCAGGAACTCGGGGCGCGCAACGTGGATGCCGCCCTCGCCCTGGATCGGCTCGACAATGACTGCGCAGGTGCGCTCGTCGACAAAGGCCCCAATCTCCTCGGTCTGGTTGAACTTTGCCGTCTGGACGCCCGGGATCAGCGGCGTGAATGGCGTCTGGTACTTGGGCGTGGCGGTCACGCTCAGCGCGCCCATGGTGCGGCCATGGAATCCGCCGGTGAACGACACGATGCCGTGCTTGAGGTTCGGGTCCACGCGCAGCGCCTCCGAGGTCCCCTTGCCTAGGACGCCCGCCGCCGCGACGTGCTTGCCGTGCTTGCGCGCAAACTTGAGCGCGCCCTCGTTCGCCTCTGTGCCCGAGTTGGCAAAGAACACGCGGGCGGGGCTCGCGCCGTCGGCGGGCCGTGCATAGATCCCCCGCGTGCCCTGCGGGTACGCCGCTGCGGTCACCTCGACGATGCGGCGCGCCAGGCGCGGCGCCCACTCGTTGTGGAACAGGTTGGAGCAGTGCACAAGCTTGGTCGCCTGGTCGGCCACCGCAGCAGCAATGTCCGGATGGCTGTGCCCGAGCGCCGTCACGGCAATGCCGGCCGTGAAGTCCAGGTACTTGTTGCCGGCCGTGTCGTAGACGTAGCTCCCCTTGCCGTGCGAGAGGACAATCGGCGGCCGCACATACGTGTCCATGACGCAGCTGGCCGCCGCCGCCGCAGGCTCCGCTGGGCCGTTGGCGCTGGTGCTGGCGCTCGCCTGCTGGGCCGCGGTCGCGCGGTATCCGCGTGCTGCGGGTGTCGAGGCGACGGCGCAACGGGCGATGCGGCGGCGGCCGCCAGCAGCAGCAGCAGCAGCCGCCAGGGCCAAGAGGCCCCTCTTTCCTTGTACCGCCGGGATCATGGACGACAATGCGAGGGCGTAGACAGCGCTTGGCGGTAGCACGGGTGGGGCTGCTTGGTCGATAGCGGAGAGGAGACAAGGCGCGGAGCATCGTTACTCACAGTTGCGGCCATATCGCTGCTGCAACCAAGTTGTGACGCATGCCGGCGCGCATCGCTGCGCAGGGGGTCCTGGATCAGCGGCGGATCAGATCAGATAAAAGTTTGGCCAGGAAAACGGCAACCACAGCGCGTGAAAAAGCAGGCACAGACAGGCGCGTAGAGCCAGCGGCGTGTGCTGGCCGTGCCAGCCTCTTCCGCACAGCACGCCCGCTTTCTCGCTCTTTATTTCCTCCGGCCTCTTGGTGTCGCAGTCCTGTGGCACGCGCGACGTTTGCCAGCACCCACAGACACGCCGGGCGGACCGCACAGCCAAGCACTGCGCAATGGTCCCAAAAAAGCACAAGAGCAAGCGCCTGCCGCTCAAGCAGCAGAAGAAGATCCACAAGCGGTCAACGGAGAAGCACCGCAAGGACAAGCGCGACGCGAGAAGGAACCCCCAGCGGACGAAGCTGAACAAGGACCCGGGCATCCCGAACCTGCTGCCGTTCAAGGACAAGGTGCTGCAGCAGATCGAGGAGCACCGGGAGCAGGCCAAGGAGGACAAGCAGCGACAGAAAGAGGCGCGGGCAAAGGTGCATGACATGAACCGGAACATTGGCGTGGCGCCCCAGTCGATTGCCGATCTCGCCCGGGATGCGAAGCGGCGGGCGGCCGCCTTTGAGGACGCGCAGCTGGATGCGGCCACCGACGCCCAGGGCGAGCTTGCCGAGGACGCAGTGACGGGCCGCCGGGACAACTCTAAGCGCGCGTACTACCGGGAATTCCAAAAGGTGGTGCAGCACGCGGACGTGATTCTGGAGGTTCTGGATGCGCGCGACCCGCTTGGCACCCGCGCGCCGCAGATCGAGCGCATGATCCTCGATTCGGGCGCCAACAAGCGCATCATCCTCATCCTCAACAAGATCGACCTTGTCCCGCGCGATGTCGTGGAGAAGTGGCTGACGTACCTGCGGCATGAGTACCCCACGCTGGCCTTCAAGGCGTCCACGCAGGACCAGCGCAAGAACCTCGGCCACGCCGGCGCCAGCGCCAAGAAGGCATCCACGCTCAACACGGCGGTCTGCGTCGGCGCCGAGTCGCTGATTCAGCTGCTCAAGAACTACTCGCGCAACCACAAGATCAAGACGTCCATCACCGTCGGCACCATAGGCTTCCCCAACGTTGGAAAGTCGTCGCTAATCAACTCGCTCAAGCGCGCCCGTGTGTGCGGCGTCGGCTCGAAGCCCGGCTTCACAAAGTTTGTGCAGGAGATCCACCTCGACTCGAAGCTGAAGCTCCTCGACTGCCCCGGGATTGTGTTCAACAGCCCAGCCAAGGGCGCGGCGCCGGCCGACAAGGCGGCGGCCGCCGAGATGACTCTGCGCAACTGTATCAAGGTCGAGCTCCTCGACGACCCGATTGCGCCCGTCGACATTATCGTGCAGCGCGCCAACCCCACGGCCCTGCAGGCTCTCTACAACGTCCCGGCCTTTGTCGACACGCGCGACTTTTTGCTCCGCCTCGCGCGCCAGCGCGGCATGCTGAAGCGCCAGGGAATCGCGGATCTTGTGGGCGCGGCGCGCATCGTGCTGGGCGACTGGAACAATGGCAAGATACCCTACTACACGCTGCCGCCAGGCATGACGCAGGACACCGCGTCGGGGAAGACTGCCGCCGGCGACGCTGCCGCCGCCCACGGAGCGGGCCGCGCAACAGTTGTCAGCGAATGGGCCAAGGAGTTTGACATCGATTCGCTGTTGGGCGATATGGACACGCAGGTCCTGGCCGATGCCAGCACTTCTAAGGCGGCCAGCCGCCGCGCCATAGTCATGGAGGGCCGTGCTGTTGCCCAGGACGCCGACATTGCCATGTACGCATCGGGTGATGACGACGAGGACGGGTCCGACGCAGATGACTATACTGATGACGACGACGACGATGACATGTCGAGTGACGCCATGGAAGAGGACGTGGACGTGGATGAGGAGCCCTCGGCAGTCTCAGCATCCGCTGCCGCAGCGCGAACAGTGCACATTGTGAACCTGCCGGTCGGAGGAAAGACCAAGGGCGCCGCGCGCCGCACCGCCCAAAAGCCGGCGACGCGCCAGAAGGCGCAGGCAGCCGGCAGCGACGACGACATGGCTGTTGGCGAGTCTGACGATAACGACGACTACGACTTTGGTGCGTACTTCAAAAAGCCCAGTGGCGCCGCAGGTAGTGCGGAGCCCGAGTCGGACGATGATCTGTGAGACTCGGGCCGAGTCTAGCCGTTTCACAAGTCTTGGCCACATAAGAGCCTGCGCGCGGCGCGCGCCCACTGTCGGATAACATCAGAATATAAACGCCAAATAAAAGCCTTGTTTGAATGGCATAAACGGGGGGTGTCAGCAACATCTGTCTCGTGTTGTTCAGCATGTGGGCCATCGCATGGCGAGGACATGCCACCAGGGCTGTGCTCCGTCGATGAGGTGTTTGCTAGCTTGTCCGTGTGCGTGGGCCGAGTGTTTGCTGGAAATGCTGCTGTATCGATGCGGGAAAACAAAGCATCCGCCCCAGTTGGGTGTTCTTGTTGCTCCAAATGGCTACGGCATCAGAGACAATGGCTGCATAGGCGACGGATATGCCCTTGTTCAACCACAATCCTATACACAGAGCCCAAACGATCCAAAGCACACGAGACGTCCACGTACACGTCGTAATGGATGGGGGGTTTAGTCGTTGGCCGGGCCAGCAATAGGAGGCAACATTATCCGCAAATGCAGAGCGGTATTAGTCAAAACTCCAATGTTGCTAGTCGTTGGGAAAGGGGCAAGTCGCCGCGCCATTAAGGGCCAATGTGGCTCCCAGAGATCGGGCATTGGCGTACTCCAGGGTGCTGGCACCGATGCCGCGCGAGGGCCGCGGTGGGCTCAGTGCTGGGTTGGCGCACCGGCATCTCCAGCGTCGGGAGCTGCCCCCGTGTCTTTGGTCGCTCCTCGACTGGCAGCGGCCCTGGCCCGTGAGGCCGTGGTCGGCACCGCCGCGGCGGGCACACGCGCAGCGGGCGCCGCCTTGGCAGAAGGCCTGGCGGGCGTCGCCGGGGTCGCCGTGCGGGAGGCCACGCGGGCGCCCGGCCGCAGCGCGCTGGGCGTCGCGCTCGTTGCCTCCGCCTCCGCCTTTGCTGCAGCGGCGGCGGCGGCGCGAGCGCGCGATGCTGCTGTTGTTGCAATCGGCGTGTGGGAGGAGGTCATCGATCGGGTAACTGGACGGGGCGACGCCGTCGCCGCCGGGGTGCGCGAGGGCGACGCAGGCGCGCCGTTGGCCGCGCTGGCCGCCCCGCGCGTCACCGTCGAGCCGGGGGCCGGGCGCCTGGTTGGCGTGGTGCTCGTAAGTGGCGACTTGCTGGCGGCAGCCGGGCTGACCGCCGGCACGGCTGGTGCGCGTGCGCGCGGCGCCGCGACCGGTGTGCGTGTCGGTGTCGTCGGCGCTGCCGGCGCCCTCGCAGTCGGTTGCGCCGGCCTTGACGCAGCAGGCGCCGCGGCCGGTGTGCGTGTCGGTGTCGTCGGCGCTGCCGGCGCCCTCGCAGTCGGCTGCACCGGCCTTGGCGCAGCAGGCGCCGCGGCCGGTGCACGAGTGGTTGGCGTGCTATGTGGGGGAACAGCCGAGGTCCTGCGCACCGCGCTGGGCGCCAGGGAGGCCCTGGTGCTGGAGATCGACGGTGCCGTCGGGGCTGGCGACGCGGGCGTGACTCGGGTGGTCCGCGCAGCCAACCTCGTCACGACGTTGGGCGTGACCGGTGTTGTCGGTGCGGCCCGAGTGCGCGTGGCTGTTGGTGCCGATCCAAGAGTTGCGCGGCGGGATGCGGCTGGCGCCACAGGAGCTGCTGGCGGAATACTGCCAGCAGTCTGGCGCGTGGTCCGAGTGGCAGTAGCGGACATGGGCGCCGCCCGAGCAGGAGCTTTGCTCAATGGCGTCGCCGGCCCCGGCCCTGGCCCCGACGCAGTCGCGCCAGCCGGCTGTCGTCTGACGGGCGCGGCGGGTGTGGCAGGCGGCACTGGTGGAGCTGGATCTGCCGATGGCGGGCTTTGCCTGCCCACATCATCCTGGCTGCCCGGTTGAATGCATAGGTCCGCCATCTGCTCGTTTAGCTGCGAGTCCTGAGTTCTTGGCTCAGTCTCTGGCTCAGTCTCTAGCCCCGTCTCTGGCATAGTCTCTGGCACTGTCTCGCCGTGCGCCGCTCCGTCGTCGACTTGGCGTGGCGTGGCATCCGCGGGCACATCCGCTTTCGCAGTAACCACATCCGCAGGCACCACCTCTGCAGGCACCACCTCTGCAGGTGTCGGTTCCTCGGGATCATTGCCAAGGAAGGGTGACTTTATACGCCCAACGCGCTTGGGCGCCGCTGCCGGCTCATGGCCCGACTGGCGGTCGGCCTGCAGGAAGGGCGACGATGCAAGCAGGCCCCCGGCCAGCGACGACTTCTCGGCCGCCGCGCCCTTAGTCTGCAAAGGCGCCGCTGCTGGCGCCAGGGCAGGTGGCGAGCTTGGCGGTTGTTTCGCGATGGCGCCATCGCCACCCTGTCCTCTCTCGGTTGCTCGCCCGTTCGTTTCGGGCGCAGCTAGAGCCCCAGCGGTGCTGGCGCCTGCGCCGGGCTCGCTCTGCCGACCCGCCGGGGCCGCTTCTCTGGTGGCGTCGGAGACGACCAGCGTCTCCATTTTGCAGACCAGTTGCGTTTCGTTTGGTGCTTGGTCGCCACGGGCATCCGCCTGGCTGGCAACCGGGAGGGCTGCCTCGCCAGCGCCCTCGGCAGCTGGGGCGCTCGCGTGGGCATCGGGAGCTGGGTGCTCGTGTGACACCTGCTGGTCGGCAGGTAACGCCGCCTCGGCATCCGAGACTGGCTCCGGCTCGTCGTCGCTGTCATCGGAGGCGGCGGCGGCGGCGGTAGCAGCGGCAGCGGAAACGTCGGGGTTGACCGTCACGGCCTGCTTGCGCTTGCTGCGGCGCTTCTTCTGCTTCCTCTTCTTCTTCTTGTCGTCGGCGGACTGCGGGCGGGCGGCGGGGCTGGGCGTCGAGTCGGTCGAGCTCGGCTCCGGGCGAATGCGCGGGAAGAAGAAGAAGCCCAGCTCGCGCTGCGCTGCGGCGGGCGAGTCGCTGCCGTGGACGGCGTTGCGGGGGCCGTCGGTGCCCAGCAGCGCCCGGATCGACTGCGGGGCCTGCTGGCGCGCGACGGCAGCATCCGCGGGGCCGACCATCGTGCGCCACCCGCGGATGACGTCGTCGCCCTCCACCAAGAGGGCGATGACAGGGCCGCTGGCCAAGAGGGCGACCAGGGCGTCGAAGAACGGCCCGCGCTCGTGCTCCGCGTAGAAGGCCGCCGCCTGCGCATGCGACAGCGCAATGTCGACGCGGTCTTTGATCGTGTATCCGCGGGTGACGATGCGGCCGATGATCCGGGCCACCGCCTGCTCGTCGCCCGACACGTCGGGCTTGATCAGCGCCAGCGTGCTGTGTGCGTCGTCGGCGCGCTGCATCAGAAAGTTGTCGTAGGGGAGCGCCGGCACCGCGTCGGAAAACACCAGCTGCAGCTGCCGGGCTGCGTCCTCGGGCTCCTGCGAGCCGTCGACGGCGTTGCGGATGCGGTCGACGGCCAGGATTCCGCGGATCGAGTCGCTGTCGCGGGCGCTGCCGTCGCCGGGGTCCTCGGCGCCCATGGTCAGCTGCCAGAACAGCGGGGCGTCGGGCTTGGCCAGCTCCATGGCGAGGCACGGCGCGCTGGTGATGTACTCGAGCCACTCGCGGCCGTCGTCGTCCGCGGCCCGCTCCGGGAACAGCGCTGCAGCCTGCTCCTCGCTGAGCCAGACCAGCTTTTGGCGGGTGATCTCAAACTCGTTGAGCTTGATCAGGGCATCGATCTGCTGGTATTTGAAGGGCGTCAGCGCGTCGGGCTTGACGATGGCAAACGTCCTGTCGGCGCTCGGGTCCTCCGCCATTCTGCGGGCGCGGGTGCGGGTACCTGTGCGAAAGCGGCGGCTGGCTGGTGGCGGTGATGGCGGCGGCAGCGCAGAGTCGCCGACAGAGGCCGTGGCTTTAATGTCCTCAAAGAGCAGGGAGACGCCGAGGTGCGATGCGGGCTTGAACGGCGAGCCCGGGAACACGCCGACGCGCTGTCTCTGCGACGGGCGGCCTAAGAACAAGTTGAAGCCGGGGAGCATGGAGGGGAGGAGGAGAGTGGGTATCGCCCTGCGGCTGCTGAGCGGTGGTGAGAAAAGCGGCGGCTGGGCGCACCGAGGCTCCAGCGCGCCGTCCTCGCCGGCGGCGCAGGCACCGGTGCCACCGCCTGCCTGGCTGGCTGGGCAGCGGCCGCGGGTCGCTTGCCAGGGCAGCGCGGTGGCTTGTGTGCGCTGCACGGCGCCCGCAGGCTTTCTCCGGCCGGGGCGTGGAGTGTGCTTTCTTACGCTGGTCGCTGGTGGAGTGTGGTCACGGACGATGCGTGCGGCTCTGTCGCAGGCAACAGCGACGTTGGCGACAGGAGAGAGGCAGCGATAAACAAACAAGCAAACACGGCAGGAGAGGAAGAGGCGGCGAATTGCGCGGGGGCGTGGCCCCACTTTGGCGCTGGTCCGGCGCGGGTGCTGTAGCGTGTCTGCACCCCCGTCTCTCCACGTGCTGGCGGAGTCTGTTTGGCCCGCCTGGCCCACCCGACACGCCCGACACGCCCGACACGCCCGACACGCCCGACACGCCCGACACGCCCGACACGCCCGGCCCATCCGACCCGCCCGACACGCCCGACACGCCCGACACGCCTGACAACGTGGAGCGGGTGTGAACATGCCAATGGATGTATTCAGCAGCAGAAAGTGCTGTTCTAAAGGCCCGACTGACGACCGCCAGGCGCTGCGCTGCCCGCCTGCTTCTCGTGCGCGTTGTACAGCTTGACGCGGCTGGCAACCTCGCCAAGCCAGCGCATCGTGTACACGTTGCCGTCGATGAACGAAAACTCCTTGAACTCCATTCGGTGTCGCCGACACAGGTCCTTGACCAGCGGCTGCACCCGCTTCAGCTTGTGGCGCGGCAGGCGCGGGAAGAGGTGGTGCTCGATCTGGAACTGGAGCCCGCCATGGAACCAGTCGAGCCACGCCGGGCAGATGACGTCCATCGTCGTGCGCACCTGCCGCGCGCAGAAGCACTCGCGCGCCGGGTCCGGCGACTCGGTCGACATGGCAAAGTGCGACAGGGTTATCTGCACGTGGAGGACGGCCGAGATCGAGTGCGCGACAAAGAGGTAGAGCGCCAGGTAGCGCCAGGTCGGGATGTGCGAGACGAGCCAGCCAAACCAGGCAAAGAACACGCCGATGCACCCAAGCTCCAGGAATCGGTACGGCGCATAGTCGCTGGTCAGCAGGTACTGCCAGCTCAGGACGTACAGGTTGTACCGCGCAAAACACATGACGACGTAGTACAGCTTGTCCTGCACCGAGACGAACAGCCGCGCCGCCGCGTCAAACTCCATCACGCGGCGGTAGTAGGTCGAGTACCGGCTCTCAAAGAAGCGCGTCGAGATTGCAAAGAACGGCATGTGCTGGATGTCCGGGTCGTTGTCCGGATCGTTGGTGACGATGTGGTGCGTGTTGTGGTTCTTCTTCCACCACCCGACGCTGAGCCCGCCGAGGACGTCGGCGACGCAGATGCCCAGCACCAGGTCGAATCCGCGGCGCCCGGTGAGCTCGTTGTGCCCAAGGTCGTGCGCAAAGAACGCCAGCTGCTGCCACAGCAGCGCCGTGCACGCGCCGGCGAGCAGGTAGTTCCACGCACTGGGCGGCCCGTAGAGGACCAGCCCCGCCGCCGCAGCGAGCAGGCCCGCGTACCGCGCCACCTCGCTCGCGTAGTCCCAGTAGTCGCACTTGTAGTACCCCTCCCGGCTCAGCCGCTCGCCCAGCAGCCGGTAGTCGCGCTGGATTGCCGCGTAGTCGAGGCCGGTGCTGGTCTTTCCGGGCTGCGGGTAGTCGGCGCCGCCCGCGGACGTCGCCCGGGCCGCCGAGAACGGCAGGTCCATGTCCTCCACGTAGGAGGCCATGGGTCCGCCGTCCTCGCCGTCGGCGACGAAGCGGGCCACCGCCCACCGCGGCATCGCGCGCTCAAACACCTCGCGCGGGTGCATGCTTGCCGCCTCGTCCGTGGCGTCGCGGCCGACCATGTGCATGATGGCCAGCGGCCCGCCCGGGTGTTTGTTGACAAACCCGTTCAGCTTGCACACCAGCCCATCGATGATCACCAGGTACTCGCCGCTGGCTATGCGTTGGCGCAGCTCCGCCGGCGCGCACGCCGGCAGTCTGCTACGGCGCGCCTCGGGCAGCGCTGCGGCCCCGGGTGCCGCCGGTGCTCCGCTCGGCGGAAACGGCGACGGTGCGCGGGGTGGCATGCTTGCCTGACCAGGCGCGTGGGCGTGTGTGAGGGCGGCAAGGTCGGCGCTGTCGGAGCGGTAGCGGCGAGCACGGTGCAGGTAGGCGCGGGACTGACAGTGGAGGGAGGAGAGCCGGGCGCCAAAGCAGCACCGATCCCGTCTCCCCGCCTCCCCATCCTCTGCAGAAAGGAACACGCCATCGCACAGCCGCTCCGCGCCGCT
>JANBOI010000256.1:0-12013 GCA_027595825.1 Coemansia biformis
GCCAGCTGTGCCACCCATGCCAGGGCTCACAACACATGTGTTGCCCGGGTGGGCCAGGGCATGGTGTACTGCCTTGATGTACCAGTGGGCAGCCTGGCAGGTAAGTGCCAGTGTTGCAATTGGGCGGAGCCCGGGCTGGTGTGTGGTGGGGGGTGGCAGCAGCATTAGGGCAGCTGCGGTGGTGTTGGCTGAGAGAAGGGCCGGCAGGGTATCCAAAGGGAAGTGATATTTGTGGACGAAGTTTCAAGATCTGGAATGCCCGAAAGGCGGGCCTATTTGAACTGGTCAGCAGGGGCACCCTCCACCATGCCATCCATGTCCATTGCATTGTTGCTGGGCGCCGGCATATTGTAGTGTGCACTCCCGGCACTGTGCGAAGCTGGTGGCCTTATTGTTGTGCACTGCACATACACCGCCTCCTCTATGGGCGCCGTGTCTGGTGGTAGAGTGGTGATGTCAGTATATGTGCCAGTGCCTTGCCGGCTCCCCTCACTGGTGGCTGGCTCAGCTCACAGCTTGGGGGTGGTGTGTGCTCGCTGCATGCCATGCATGGGCGGGCTCGCACGCACTAAGTCTGTGCTGCCATCCCATGACTGGGGGGGCAGGCAGGGGTGCTCAGCGATTGGCCGGGGGGGCAGGTGGGCGCAGGTTCACTGTGTGGGGCCCGGCCCGCCTGTGTGGCAGGCAGAGGGCATTGTGTGGGCAGCACCAGCTGCGCCACCCATGCTGGGGCTCACAACAAAAGGCTGAGGGCCTGTAACCTCCTGCCGCCTGCTGTGCTGGAGGTGTTCGTAGCGGGGCCTTGCACCTGGCTCAAGGCGTCGCTGCTGCGTAACATGTGGGGGCTGGTCAAAACTGCCCATCTGGTGGAAGTCATTCATACCCTGGCATCGGGGGCTAGGCAAGATGTGTGGGCAGTGGTGCACCATTTCGGGTGGGGGCGTGCAGTCGCTCAGCCAGCGAATGGCAAGGTGCAAGGGTTGTAGGGGCCCAGCAACCCTGAGAGGGCGCAGCACTCTCTGCTGGAGGGGCAGATGATCTTCGTCTTCCTCCTCCTCAATTTCAGTTCATGCGCTCAATCCCTCATCCGAATCGCCACCTGTCTGCTCTTCCACCATGTCCTCACTGCTCGTCTCACTGGGCGTGGGCTCAGTGGGTTCCTTGTCACTCGCCTCGCTGGGCGTGGGCTTGGTGGATCCCTCACTGAATCACGACCCCAAATCATCTGACCAGTGCTCACCATCTGTGGCCAAATCGGGGGTCATCTGTGCCTGGGCCGCAATCGCATCCAGGACAATTTCGACAGTGTCCAGCCCTAACTCTGAGTCCATGGAATCAGCCTCAGGGAGGGGCGCTGCTGTCAAGCATGCCAGTTGTTGGGCCTGTGCAGGGGGTCGGCTGCTGGGGCCTGCCTCAGCACTGTCAGCAGTGTGGTACCCGGAGCTGTCGCTCTCAGTGCTGCTGCTGTCCATGGACCACAGCTCATAGTCCGGATCCTCAGGGTCCTCAGGAGAAGACTGCCGCCGCGTATGGCCACCTGTGGACCCACTGTGCTTGAGGACCAGCTGCAGGAAGCTCTCGGGCATGCCGTCCTCTGACAGGTCACCGTAGGGCAGCAAATGCTTGGCAGAGGGGAACATGGGCTCGGCTGCATGTGCAGTGTTGTCGGCAGGGGTTGCAGTTACCAGGTGGTTGATCATGACAGCCGGGGCCATTGTGGCAGTTGGGCCTGGTCCTTCGCCACTGCTGGCACCATCCAGGTCGCTGCTGCCACTGGAGCTGCAGAAACTCACCCTGGTACTGAAGCTGATACTGCCTCCTCTGGGGCTGTCATGGATGCTGGAGGATGCGAATCAGGGAGGGCTCACTGTGTCATCCTCGAGATCACCCACCACTGCTGGCGGGAGGTCCTTGAAGACCATGTTGTTGTCCATGGTGTATGGCATCAAAGTGTCACCTGGGACCGGTGCTGGGAGTGGGGTGCTGTCATGCTGCATGAGGAGGTAAGTCATGCCATGGTGTGCAACCATGCGGAATGGGCCCCATCAGCAGGCAAACAGGTTGGCAAGGTTGGTTGGGATCAGACACGGCCACATCATTACCCACTTGCCAGCCTCAAACCAGTGCCACCACACTCTGCAGTTCGCGCGGGCATTGGCTCAGGTGTGCACCATTGTCCAGTGGCTCTGCACCTGCTCGAACATGTGCTCCTCCAGCTCTTCCTCTGTAGGCACCGTGCCTTCGAAGGGCCGCAGTGCAAACGCATCATTGCTGCTTGTGGCCTCGTGGCCAAAGAACACTGCCACGGGGGTGTTGGCCATTGTCTCGGTGCAGGTGATGGCGTACGCGGCAATGATGCGCAGGATGAACTGGGTCCAGCTGACCCAGCCTGGGTCGTCAGCCCAGCAGCATTGGAGGGACGTCTTGAACTTCTTGACAGTGCTCTCCACCAGGTCTGACTGGGGGTGATAGGGTGATGTGCAGATGTGGTGGATGCTGTGGCTGGCCAGGAACTGCTCGAATGCCGCCAACACCAGCTGCAGGCCATTGTTGCTGGTCAGGAAGTGCAGTGCACCATGCGCGGCAAACCACCTGTCATGCAGTGCAGCAGTCAATGACAACGTCGTCATATCGAGAAGCAGGTATACCTGCATGTATCCGCTCGCGCTATCCACAGCGATCAGTGCGTCCAGTGCCTCATCGCCCCAGTGCCTGACGTGGAACAGGTCAACGTAGAGGTGCTCATGTGGGCGGTGCAACTGGGACATCACCATGGGCATGTGATTCAGCATTTGGATCACACTGATCTGGCACATGTGGCATGAGCCACACACTGACTGGACGATCATATGTAGGCTTGGGCACCAAATGTGCCACGCGACGAACTTGAGGGTGCGCGTGTTGCCCGGGTGGGCCAGGGCATGGTGCACTTGTTGCGAGCCCTGGCATGGGCGGCGCAGCTGGTGCTGCCCACACAATGCCCCGCCTGCCAGACAGGTGGGCCGGGCCCTGCACAGTGAGCCTGTGCCCCCCTGCCCCCCAGCCAATTGCCGAGCATGCCCGCCTGCCCCCACTACCACAGGGGGCACTGGGTGATCCCGAGCCATGAGCCAGCTTGGCTGCCCCATGCACAGAGAGCCGCCAGAGCACCGACGCACCTGCCCCCGGGCCAGAGCTGCAGCTGGGAGCTGTAGCAGCCAGTGCCATAGCAGGCCAAGCCATTGCAGTGCGCCTTGCCATGCATGGCATTCAGAATGCACCAAGCGACATGCTGGCACTCACCGACGACATGCAGCCACCCAGTGAGGACGCCCAGCCATTCAGTGAGCCTGCGCGGCTGCCTGCCGAGGACGCAATGGATTTAGTATAAAAAGACCCACTTCCTGGGCATCCCCTCACTAGACACTTGTCCACAAATACCACTTCATTTAGGACATTTCAACGGCCCCTCGGCTGTTCTCACAGCTGCCGCTCCCCCCTCTGGCTGCCACCACCCCCGCTGAGCACCCAGCCCTGTGCATGGCCCACCCGCAACACACTGCCTTGACGTACCTGTGGGTGGCCTGGCGGGTAAGTGCTGGGACCCACATCCCCACCACATTGTGCACGCTGTGCCTGCCCACCAGCTCATAGAGAACGGTGCTGTGCAGGCACTTTGTCTCAACCATGCAGAACTCGGGCATCAGTGGATCCTCGAGCTGCTCACATTGGCGACACAGCACAATCCACAACTGGATCTCCACGTCCTCTGCCTGGCAGTCGGTGAAGTCGCTCAGCCACAGCAGGTCACGAAGTGCCGCCTGCACTGTGCGGTACTGCTCAGTGCACAAAGGCAGCTGCGGGTTGCCGCCATTGACATCCTCATCATCATCAGGGACCCAGTCCTCACCATCATCATCCGTCCACAGCAGAATCCCATGGCCATCACCACCATCTGCCCAGTCATTGTCATCGGCACTGGGTGCCATCTCCTCGGCTGCATCAGTGCTGTCCACGGTGCTCCGGGTGCTTGCCATCAGCACACCCACCATGTACACAACACCATCACCACTGATCATCTCCTCAGCCTCCTCGAGGCCGCCCATCTCAGGTGCTGCTGAGCACAACTTGCTCAGGTGCCAGTGCTCCCTTGCCCATGACAACCAGTCCGCCATCTGCTGGTCGATGCCAGGGTGGTGCATGATCATGTGCTTCTTCACTCTGAGCTCCGCCAGGCCCAGCTTGAAATGTGCCAGTGCATCACCATCATTGGTTGTCTTGTGTGTGTGTAGCGAGACAACAATGGCACAGTCAGTCTCCAACTGGAAGTTCGCACAGCCATCCAAATATGGATAGAAGTGCTTGACCGCCTCATATGCAGCGCAGGCCTCATGCCATATGGACGGCTTGGTGCCCTGCTGGCTGCTGAAGGTGTGGGAGAAGTATGCGACTGGCGCCAGATTGTCCGGGTCCTCTGAGCACTGTGCCAGCAACACTGCTCTGATGCCAGCACCAGCTGCGTCAGTGCAGAGTACGAGTGGGGTGCTGGGTGGGGGGACATACAAGTCACGGATGTTGAGAAGCACCTGCTGCAGTGCCACCCACAGCTTGTGCAGGGCATCCTGGTCAGCCTTGGTAAGCCGGACCTTGCCCGTGGCTTCATAGAATGGTGCAAGCAGTGCCTGCGACCACAGGATGTGCTCGCTGATGCTGTTGATCCCACCGCACAGGCGCCTGATGCTGCTGACTGAAGTAGGGAAGTCCAGGTCCCATAGCGTCGCCACCCAGTGGTCAAATGGGACCCAGGAGCAGTCAGCGGACCATGCATGGCCCAGGACCTCTATGCCACTCATCGCACACCACAGCGACTTGCGCATGTTGACCGTCACATTGGCAGTGGCCAGGCAGCGGAGCATAATGCCGATGTCCCTGATGTGTGCAGCCTCGTCACCCACTGCATCCTTCAGGTAGACATTGTTGATATAAATGAGGAGCTTGCCACGCAGGGACTCGGCCATGCCCAGGATGTGTGTCAGGAAGGCCTGGGCGATTGCCGGGCTCTCACTGTTGCCTTGAACCATGTGCCGGGTGTGCAGCTTGCCGTAGCAGGCACCGTTGTACACCCAGAAGTCGGCCACATCAGTGGCCAGGTGCAGCTGGGTGAAAAATGATGCCATATCAATGGATGAGACAATGCGCACATTGTGAAGGAACTGGACATGCTCGGTGGGATGGGGAAGCTGCATGCCAATGGAGCGCATGTTCAGGCAGTTGTTACCAGAGTCATTGAACAGGACGCAGTGCTTGTCCATACCTGGTTTCAATTTGGTGAAGATCGGGAGCTGTGAGAATGCTCCCGACTCTTCATCAATTCCATACTGCAAACGGACCTGCGCTGTGTTCTCGACGGCCTCGCGTGCAGCCGGACTCAGCGAGTGTTGCATGATGAAGAGGGACTCAGCACCATCGCGCATCGGGGGCCGGATCGGCACATATGCAGTGGGAGGGGGGCAGCCCCCAGGGTACTCCCGCAGTGCCGAGTGTGCAGTCCAGAGCTCAGCCGCCAGCACCTGGGCTGACACCCCGGATGTGCACTGGTGGTGTGTGCACTCACTGATGCTGTTGGGCATTGCCTCGGGGTACAGCGCATCCAGACGGATGAACTCATCATCATGCTCCTCGACAAAGAAGCTGGTTGGCAGGGCCAGCTGGGCACACATCGGGCGGGCATGGATGGGCTTGGGGATCCCCACAGCAGTGGCACTCGGCGCGGCAGGGGCAGCAGCCACTAGGTCGTGGCTGGGTGCTGTGTCGGGGAAGTCCTCATAGGCAGCCTCCATGGTACGGCACCATGGGCCATCAATGTGCTTGCCAGGGTGGTCTGGGACAGTGGTCGCACTGTTGGAGCAGCGCAGCATGGCCAGCGACACAAGGGACACACCCAGGGTTGCCAGTGCATCACGCCCAAAGAGGATCTCCCAGCGGCAGTGCCAGTCAACAACAACAGCATGTACCCAGGCCTTGGGGCTGTTCTCCACATGGAGTTGGACATTGGTGCGGCCGTACATGATGTGTGGGGTGGTGTCTGGCCAGAGGGGTCTCAGCTCCGGGTGCAAGGTCCTGGTGATGCGCAGGCCCAGGCGGCGGGTGGCTGAGAGGGTGACCAGCATCACCTGCGACCTGGTGTTGCCCACAGCATGGATAGGCATCCCGTCTGCTGAGGCACATGGGATAGATGTTGGCTGTTCGGTTTTGTGGTCTGAATAAGATGTCATTTGTATTGAGGCTACAGTGTACGACACCCTGCTATCCAGACTGCTGGTCAGTTTCCCGAGCCGATAGTGGGGCAGCGGGGGGCAGGTGCAGGTCTGGCGGGAGCTGCTGGCTGGGCATGCATGGCGGGTGCCAGTGCGGCAGGTGCTGGTGCAGCGGGAGCTGTGGGGCGGGCTGGCACCAGCTGCTGGTGGTGCGACTTGGGGGCACTCTGCTGGCTGACAATGCGGAAGTGCCAAGCAAACTCATCACAGACAGTGCCAAAGGTGGCTGCCGTGACCTCATCCAGCTCGACCCTCATTGTAGAGAAGATGCCCGCATTCAGCTCATAGAGCACCTTCATGAATGTGTGTGCATAGAGGTTGGTCGCAGTCAGCAAGGTGTCAAACACCCAGTGGAGATGCTCGGGCCTGTTGGCCACCTCGATGTTGTGCCATAGGGCACCAGTGTCAATGGCCCTGAGCACACGGCGCTCATGGTCAGCAGTGGGAAACTGCTTTCACATCGCGGCAAAGAGGTCCTTGGGGGTGCCAGGGCGCAGACTGGCAGAGACGGACTTGGCGCGGCTGGTGAGCAGCTTGAGCAGTGACTTGGCAACCAGGGAGGAGTCGCAGCCCTGGGCGAGGAGGCGGATGGCACTGGCAGCATCATCGCACCAGGTGGTGGCTGGGTTGAGCAGCTCCGTGCCCTCAAATTGGGGGCCGCAGGTCTCCAGCACTTCCAGACAGGTGATGAGGGCAGCAGTGTCAGCTGCTGGGCACAGGCGGGGGGCAGCGGTGGTCTTGGGCTCCTCGGGGGCAGGCGGGTGCTCTTGGTTTGGAGCAGGTGCCTTGCGCTGGTCAGGGACAGGTGTGTCAGGGGCAGCAGCTATGTGCTCGAGATGGAGTTCCTCTACCAGCATGGCCAGCTGGGCAACACATGCATCCGACTTCTGCAGTGCATCGGTCTGGGCCTGGAGTGCTGCTGCAATCTGCCTGAGGGCGCCCGGGGAGGGGGAGTCACTCTCCAGCGACATGTCATCTGAGTCAGGTGGCATCGTGGGCAGGCGGGGGGTGGAAAGGTCCACAAAAATGTTGCAGGTGGGCCGCATGCAGGGCTGGGTGCTCGGCGGGGGTGGTGGCAGCCAGAGGGGGGAGTGGCAGCTGCGAGAACGGCCGAGGGGCCATTGAAATGTCCTAAACGAAGTGGTATTTGTGGACAAGTGTCTAGTGAGGGGATGCCCGGGAAGTGGGTCTTTTTATACTAAATCCATTGCATCCTCGGCGGGCAGCCGCGCAGGCTCACTGAATGGCTGGGCGTCCTCACTGGGTGGCCACGTGTCATTGGCAGGTGCCAGCATGTCGCTTGGTGCATTCTGAATGCCATGCATGGCAAGGCGCACTGCAATGGCTTGGCCTGCTATGGCACCAGCTGCTACAGCTCCCGGCTGCAGCTCTGGCCTGGGGGCGGGTGCATTGGCACTTTGGCGGCTCTCCATGCATGGGGCGGCCAAGCCGGCTCATGGCTCGGGATCGCCCAGTGCCCCCTGTGGTAGTGGGGGCAGGTGGGCGTGCTCGGCGATTGGCCGGGGGGCAGGGGGGCACAGGCTCACTGTGTGGGGCCCAGCCCGCCTGTGTGGCAGGCGGGGCATAGGGTGGGTGGTGCTGTTGCAATTGGGTGGAGCCCAGGCCAGTGTGCAGCAGGGGGGTGGCAGCAGCATTAGGGTGGCTGCAGTGGTGTCAGCCGAGAGAAGGGCCAGCAGGGTATCCAAAGGGAAGTGATATTTGTGGATGAAGTTTCAAGATCTGGGATGCCCAAAAGGCAGGCCTATTTGAACTGGTCAGTGGGGGCACCCTCCACAGCACCATCCATGTCCATTGCATTGTTGCTGGGCGCTGGCATGTTGTAGTGTGCACTCCTGGCACCATGCAAAGCTGGTGGCCTTATTGTTGCATGCTGCACATACACTGCCTCCTCCATGGGCGCCGTGTCTGGTGGTAGAGTGGTGATGTCAGTATATGTGCCGGTGCCTTGCTGGCTCCCCTCACTGGTGGCTGGCTCAGTTTGCAGCTTGGGGGCAGTGTGCACTCGCTGTGTGCCATGCATGGGCGGGCTTGCGCACACTAAGTCCGCGCTACCATCCCGTGACTGGGGGGCAGGCGGGGGTGCTCGGTGATTGGCCGGGGGCAGGTGGGCACAGGTTCACTGTGCAGGGCCCGGCCCGCCTGTGTGGCAGGCGGGGTGTAGTGTGGGTGGCGCCTGCTGCACTGCCTGCTCCAGGGCTCGCAACAGTGCCTGCTGTGCTGCCCACTCCGGGGCTTGCAACACCCCAATGCATGACAGTGCCAAGTCCCTCTTCATCATGCTGTTGCAAGCCCCAGAGCGGGCAGCGCAGCAGGCACTGCCTGCCCTATGCCCCGCCTGCCACACAGGCAGGCTGGGCCCCGCACAGTGAACCTGTGCCCACCTGCCCCCTGGCCAATCGCCGAGCACCCCTGCCTGCCCCCCCAGTCACGGGATGGTAGCGCGGACTTAGTGCATGCGAGCCCGCCCATGCATGGTGTGCAGCGAGCACACACTGCCCCCGAGCTGTGAACTGAGCCAGCCGCCAGTGAGGGGAGCCAGCAAGGCACCAGCACATATACCGACATCACCACTCCACCACCAGACATGGCGCTCATGGAGGAGGTGGTGTATGTGCAGCGCGCAACAATAAGGCCACCAGCTTCGCACGGTGCCGGGAGTGCACACTACAACATGCCGGTGCCCAGCAACAATGCAATGGACATGGATGGCATGGTGGAGGGTGCCCCCGCTGACCAGTTCAAATAGGCTCACCTTTCAGGCATCCCAGATCTTGAGACTTTGTCCACAAATATCACTTCCCTTTGGATACCCAGCCAGCCCTTCTTTCAGCCAACACTGCCGCAGCCGCCCTAACGCTGCTGCCACCCCCCCTCCACTGCACACCAGCCCAGGCTCCACCCGATTGCAACAAGTTTTGTGGACCTCCATCCACCCCCCACCTCTGGTCCTATGATGCCAATGAGCACAGACAACATGTCACTGGACAGTGGCTCCTCCTTGTGCCAGGACACCCGCAGGGAAGTCGCTGCACTACAAGCCCAAGTCACTGCACTAGTAGAGGAACTCCACCTTGCCCGAGCTATCCCAGTGGCCCCTGCCCCCAGCGCACAAGCCCCTGACCATCAGGACCCAGCCACTGCCGAGCAAGAGCACCAGCCCACCACCAACAAAGCCGGAGGCCCCACTGCCCCCCGCGCCCGCATGGTAGCTGACACTGCAGCCCTAGTCACTGCCCTGATGGTGCTGGAGACCTGCAGCCCCCACTTTGAAGGCACCGAGCTCCTCAACCTGGTGGCCACCTGGTGCGTCAAGGCCACAGCAGCCATCAGGAACTATGCCCCGGGTGTGGAACCTAGCCTGCTCGCCGAGGCAGTCCTCAAGCTCCTCACTGGCCATGCCAAGGTAGTTGCCTCCACCCTATCACCGGCCATGCCAGAGGACATCTTTGTGGCAATGAGAGACCAGTTCCCCACTGCAGAGCATGAGCACCGTGTACTGCGAGCCATCGACACTGGCGCCATGTGGGCCGGCATTGAGGTGACCCACAGGCCAGCACACCTCCGCAGGATATTTGACATGCTGCCCACGGCAATGGACCTATATGCCAACACATTCACGCAGGTCCTCTTCGGCCTCAACACAAGCATATTTGGCATGATGGCAGTCAACCCAGCACAGGTGATGGCCGCCACCTTTGGCAAGGTCTGCAACGAGTTCGCCCTCTGCTTCCAGATTGTCAGCCCCGCCAAGTCCCACCAGCAGGGCCACCAGCAGCTGGCGCCAGCCCATCCTGCAGCTCCTGCAGTGCAGCCTGCCATGCCTGCCCAGCCGGTGACTCCTGCCAGGCCAGTGCCCACCCCCCGCAACAACACTGCCAGCTCAGGAAACTGACCAGTGGTTTGAATAGTGGAGCCTCATATATTGTTGGATCAATAAAAACGAACTCCTATTCAGACCGCAACAACAACACACAAATGATCAACATCCCAAACACATTGGCAAAAGGAGCACCAGTACATGCTGTTGGCAACACTGGGTCACAGGTGATGCTGGTCACCCTGGCGGCTGCCCAGCACCTGGGCCTGTGCATCACCCAGCACTCGCACCCACAGCTCAAGCCCCTCTGGCCAGATGCCACCCCCCACATCATGTACAGCTGTGCCAATGTTGAGCTGCATGTGGAGAATAGCCCAAGGGCATGGGCCAATGCCATTGTCGTCGACTGGCGCTGCCACTGGGAGGTCCTCCTCGGCTGCAACATGCTGGCTGTCCTGGGTGTGTCCCCTGCATCCCCGGCCATGCTGTGCCGCTCCAACGGCATGACCATGGTCCCGGACCATGCCAGCAAGCACATTGACAGCCCGTGGTGCTGCACCACTGAGGCCCTCTATGAGGACTTTCCCAACACGGCCCCCGGCCATGACCTGGTGACTGATGTGATGGTTGAACTGAGTGCCGCTGCTGCGCGGATCCCCGAGCCCATCCACACCCATCCGATGCACACCCAGCTGGCCCTGCTGACTGGCTTCTTTGCCAAGGAGCACAACGACAAGTTCGTCCGCCTGGATGCGCTGTACCCTGAGGTGACACCTGACAGCATCAGTGAGCGCATGCACCACCAGTGCACATCCGAGGCATCGGCCCAGGTGCTGGCGGCCGAGCTCTGGACTGCATGCATGGTGCTGCGGGAGTACCCTGGGGGCTGCCCCCCTCCTGCCATGTATGCACCAATCCGGCCACCAATGTGTGATGGTGCCGAGGCCCTCTTCGTTGTGCAGCACTCACTGAGCCCGGCCACTTGCCAGGCTGTCAAAGAAGCCATGTGGGTCTGCCTGGAATATGGCATTGACGAAGGATAGGGAGCCTTTGCACAGCTCCCAATCTTCACCAAGTCAAAACCCGGGATGGATGAGTGCCAAGTCCTCTTTGATGACTCAGCAAACAACTGCTTGAACATGCGCTCCATCAGCATGCAGCTCCCCCACCCTGCCGAGCATGTTCAGTTCCTGTGAGATGTGCGCATCATGTCTGTTGGCAAACGATCTCACTGACACTCCCATTGGGTTAATCCACCAACCATGATCAAGATGCCACCCCTCCCGGACCACTGACCCAGGCCACCCTATGTTAGCAAGGTCCCAACGAGTGTGACCTTGCAGACCACTGGGCCAGTCAATGGTAACCCACCAGCAAAGCAGTCAGCCTTCGGAGCCAGTGCTGCTGGCAATATCACAAGCTAGCCACCTGCACGGACAGTTGCAGATATCCCTACTGATATCCAATGGTCGGCTCTCCTTACACACTGACTCCATGCTGCTGCGTACAAGGACATGGCGACCCCCCCCTGCCCTAGCCATTTTGCATAAAAGGTGCCCCTTTGGCCACATCCATTCTCGTTCTTGTTACCTTGGTTCTAATGGATTTTGATTCCGAGTTGAACTTCCCTTCCGAGCAGCCGCCCGGTCCCGCCAGCCAACAATGTCATTGGTGGACATGGCATCATTCTTTACACAGCTGCACCTGGCCACAGATGTCGCCAACTTCTGGGTGTATGATGGCATGCACTATGGCAAGCTGCGCACCTGGCACATGGTGCAAGGGAACAGTGAAAGCCCGGCGATTGCCCAGGCATTCCTCACCTTCATCCTGGGCATGGCCAAGTCCCTGTGTGGTAAACTCCTGGTGTACATCAATA
>JANBOI010000257.1:0-11936 GCA_027595825.1 Coemansia biformis
ACGCCAAACGCGGGCCGGCTGGACGGCAGCGCTGGCAGAAAGCCGCTCACCATCGGGCTGCTCGGGCTGCTGTAGTTGCCTGCCAGAAGCGTCTCCTCCCTCGTGTGGTCAAAGTGCAAGTGGTGCTTCAGCAGAGCCGCGTCGATGAATGACAGATCGCATCCGGGTGCTGGGCAGAGGGCAGCATAGTTGGCGCCATGTGCTTGCTCACCCTGTGCAGAGTGCACAAGGGGCCGGCCCTGGAACTGCGCCAGATCCGTTGGCTGCGGCGTATATATGCGCGGCTGTTGCAGGGTCTGGGGCGGTCCGCTCTCGTACATCGAGTGCCGGCTCGGAACACTGGTGGGCACCGACAAGAGCCCAAGCGACGTCAGATGCTGCGGCCAGGACGACAGCGGCAAGCCGTTGCCCCCCGCTGAAGCCGCTGCCGCCACCGCCGCTGAAGCCGCTGCCATTGCCGCTGGCATTTGCTCCCCGCCGTGCTGGGCCATCAGCGCGGTGGCCATCTGCGGATGCAGCCCAGGCCTTGGTAGCATGGTCGGGGATTGTGTCAGAGCGCTGGTGACTGTGGACGTGCCTGCTGCTTGTTCAGTTCCAGCTCCAACAGGCACAGTGGCCAGCGACGCCATGTCGATCGAGTCCGACCGCCGGTCACGCGGGTGCGACTCGTTGCCCGTTGGAGCATCGCCCATCTGCACGTCGCCTTCACCGTCCGGCTGCGTCCGACCTCCGTCGCCTCTGCCGTCTCGAGCCCCGGCATCGTGCGCACCACCGGGCGGGAAGAACGGGCTTAGCACCGACTGCATCAGGTCCATCTCCAGCTGCAGATTGTCCGCTACTGTTGCCTGCCGAATGGCCGGCTCGTGGCTGCCTGCCGGTCTCGCCTGTCCCTCCGATGGCAACGCAGGCGGCGCCACGTTCATAGTGTTGGAACGAGGCGCTGCACCCAACATCATTGGCGTAAACGTCTCAACGACTTGAGGCTGCTGCTGCTGCTGTCGGTGGCCTTGGGCGTCCATGCTGGCCAGGCCGAGCGCAAAGTACGACGTTATGTTCTTCGGCTCGCCTCCAGTCTCTGAGATCAGCGCTGGGGCTGACACGAACGGCACATGCGGCAGTCCAGCTAACGAGGATAGATGCGAGTTCGTCGGTCGCAACGCAACAGCGCTCGGTAGTAATGGCGAGAAGAGCTGCTGACCGGACATGCCCGGGGTGGGCGCCAGCTTGTGGGCGCCCGTCCCGTATCTCATTGCCGCGGCAATGGCAGCCACAGTGGCATCACCATTCGCTGCCGCCATAGCAGCGGCAGCCACGCCACTACTTTCAGCCATGGACATGCTGTTCCTCGCGGGGACCTCGGCTGTCGGCGTCGCAAGTACGTCGCCAATAGACATCTGGTTCCAGAACGAGCCGGTTGCTCCGGGAGAGTGCTCGACTGGCGAGCCTCCAGCTGCGTTGGCCGCTGCCGCCGCCGCCACAGCCTTGGCTCGATGCGAGGGCTTCGTTGCGCGACGGATCGGCCGCATGTGCTGCGCAGCCACATGTTGGCGCAGCTCGTGCTCCAGGACAAAACTTGCCAGACAGTCAACCTCCGAGCACTGCAGCATCCGGCTGCCGGTTGCCGCCTCCGTGGATGGCACGGGCATACTAGCGGTCGCTCCGCTGTCGGGGTTGCTAGCTCCCGACTCCGAAGCATGCGCTGCAGCGGGGCTAGAGGCACCTACGGAGCCAAGTGGCACGCCGCCGCCGCCGTCCATTGCCACATCCACCACAGCACCTCCGGCATCGCCGCCAGACCCAGCGGCTAGCGCCAGATGGTCAGTTGCTTTGCGCGAGTAGAATATGTGGTACTCGAGCCCATTGGCGTTCTTGTAGCTGTGGTTACATCCAGGCATCGCGCATCGATACGGCTTGGGCATGTTCCGAGCATTGTGCGACAAGGTTTGTTGGGCGTGCTGCTGTGGCGACAGGCCATCGGAAGCCTGGAAGCGTCCGAGGCCCCCAGGACTGTTGCCGGCATTGAGTGATGGAATCAGAGATGCAACCATGGGATGAACCAGTTTGATGTGCGAGTTGAGACCCAGGGCGTCAACAAATGCCGCCTCGCACGCGTCGGGGGCAGCTGCACATCCATACAGCCGCCGTCCAAGCATGCGCAAACGCTGACGTTGCTCGTCTGTTGGAGAGAACAGCGCCGACGACGATCGCTTGGCGCCCACAGATGTAGTCCCTTGATTGCGAGCTGACGAAGCACGAAGCGATCCTAATATCCCATTTGCATACGAGCGCAGGATAATCGAAGCCGTATCAACCGTAAAAGCCAAATTAGAATGCATGCGCAACGTGTATGTGTGTGTGCTTGGGGGAGACAAAAGTGGGCCTCAGTGCAAACAACAGAATGCAGAGATACAGATGGACAAGTGCATGTTGCGCGATTGGTAGCATGGGAGGAAGGCAAAGCGGGGGATTCATGCACTGGGTGCTCACGCAACATCGCCATCGTCGTCATCGTTTCAAGCACAATGCCCTTCCTCCATTTGGAATGCAAGCGAGGAGGGAGTGATGCAAAGGAGTCGGCGGAAAGGGATAAACACATATACAATATACAGAATCAACCGCTCATTGCTTCTCAATCGCCATGAGCAGCTCGTCAATCTGCGCATTGGTCAAATTGGGCGACCGGAGCCTGGGAAGCGGATCAGCAGGCTGCCGCAGCTGCGCAAGAGGCGGCAGCGCAATCGGCTGGGGTATAAGAGGCTGTGGTGTAGGCAGCAATTGTATAGGCAGAAGAGGCGCATGTGGTTGCGGAGCGAACAGCATTGGCACAGATGGCGGGAAATCGAATGGGTTCGGCTCAACAAACCACTTACCTTCAGTGGATGACGTGATGGCGCGGGTGGGTATGATATCGGACGATGGCATAAACAATGCACCCGTGGATTCAGGAGATCCCGAGTACTGCTGGGCATGCTGACGGATACCCGGCGATGCCAATGCGGTGTTTATCGCCGTGTTGATCAGAGACACACGCGACGATTTCATATCCTCGGAATACGCGAGCCCAATGTTGTCTCCTCTGTTGCTGGAGTAGGGTGCAATCATTGACGCGGCCGCGAGGGCCAGGCTCGTGCTGGGGTCGGGTGCAATGCCAAACTGCGCCGCTGCCTGGTACAGTTGCTCCTGCGAGCGGTTTGGCTGCAGGTACGGGCCCGGCGCCCCCGTGTATGCACCGCCCTGTGCGTGGTCAAATGCAGCCGAGCTGGCTGCCGGGGCGGCCATCGCCGAGGAGGCGTCCATCCGGCCGAAGCCAAACATGTGGTGTGCGTCCATGGCCGCGGACACCGTTTGCAGCTCTGCTGCCGTGGTTTCCGCATACATGGGCGAGTCGTACCGCCCAGCCATCGCCATAATAGGAGTGGTTGACATCTGGGACCGGCCGTGGGCACGCGAGCGCTGAGCGGTCTTGCGGCGGTTAACCGACTCGGTCACGGTTGCCAGAGTCCTGGACAAGTCGCCCGGGGGAATAGGGCCGGTCTTCTTCTCCTTCTGCGAGATGATGCGCTGGATCTTGCGCCAGCGGTTGCGGCAATGGAGTCCAGGGCGGCCCTGGAAGAACGTGGCAATCTTTTGCCACTGCGTCCCGAGTTCTTCAAACTTCTCCAGCAGCAGCCGGTCCTCTTCGGGGCGCCACTTTCCGCGGTCAATCTCGGGATCCAGCGACTCGCGCCATCGCTTCGCGCACTGGTCGTCGGTGCGGCCGGGGATGCCTTCGGCCACGCGCGACCACTGCGACGGAAGCTGCGCAACTCGCTGGCGGAGCAGTTCGTCCTCCTCCGCGGTCCACGGGCCCTTGTGCAGCGACGGATCAAGCGAGTGGAACCACCGTTTGCGGCAGCTCTTGTTGGTGCGGCCGGGGACAAGCATCGCAATACGCGGCCACGACTCGGTGTTGGGTCCGTAGATGCGCACGCCGACCTTGAGCAGCCTATCCTCTTCTTGCGACCAGGCTGCACGCAGCTTTGGGAATACCAGTTTGGGGTCGTTCTCGTTGTACGAGGCCTCTACGTCCCTGATATACTCGTCGGCCGGCTGCTCGAGAAGGCCCTCGGCATCGAGCGCATGGATGATCTCAATTGCTTGTGACTTGGATGCGCGCACGTGCTCGGCTGGGGATCCGCCGGAGCCGGTTAGCGCCAGCTTTGCGCCGCCGCCAATCGCTGCGGCAAGCTGGGGATACTGCTGCATTATCCTGGCGTCGGTAGCCGCACCGTCGTCGGCACCGACGTTGGCGCCGCGGACCGCAAACAGGATGCCCGATTCGCTGTAGGCGGCGGGGTAGCCGCCAGCCATGCTGGCAGCGTTGGCCACCGAAAACGAAGGCCCGGCCTGCAGCGACGACTGTGCGGCCATTGGCAGGATTGTGTGTCCGCGGGCATCCGTGCCGTGTCCGTCGTGGGTGCTAGGCGGGCGCGGTCGCGACTCTGCGCTGGCGTATGTGCTGCGGAAGGCCTTGCTTGGGCGGCCAAGCTCCCTGACCGCGTAGTGTTCGTCTTCGTCGGGGTCGCCGATCACGTTGTGCGACGTCATTGTCCGGCGACGAGGGCTGATCTACTCGCGTGGCAGGAGGAGGGCGCTGTGCGCAAGAGGCGGGGGCGGATTAGCCGGCAGAGGCAGGGCGAGGGGACAGGCGATTGCGTGCGGACGGACGCGGATGCAGATGCACAGGCGGGGGGCCAGCGGCCCGCAGTGCTGCTCGTGCTCTCTTGTTCTTTTTCGGGAGCCGTCAAGGCCGCGGAGGAGGGAGCAGGTGCCGGGGGCCACACGGAGGACAGCAGGTGCTGCAAGCCACTGTGGACGGACTTCCAAGTAGAAGAGGAGGGGGCGATGGCTGTCCACGAGGGAGGGGTGCGTGCCAAAGGGGGGGCGGGGCGGATGGCAGCAGCGGAAAGTGGGCGTCGCATCCCCCATGTGTGGCCATTCAGAAGCGCATGGGCATGGACGGGCGGCGCGGCGAGGGTCCATGACAAAGGGCGCCGGGGCTGGCGGGTGAGGGGGCGGATTCATATTCCACCACCTGTCGGCGCCTACCGCGGCTGGCCGTCGCCGACAATGGGCGGGGCTGCGCTGTAGAAAGGGGCCTGCCGACCGCGGCGGGGCACAGCTGACTGGGGACGGTTGGCCGGCCAGGCAGGACATGCGCGGGCCCCCGAGGGTGGTGGCTTCCAAATGGAGCGACTGGCGCCGCGCAAGGCAGTGACGTGAAGCGGGCGCCGATGACGACACAATGGACGGGGCGCGAACGCCTAGTGCCGGCTACGCACAGACGGGCCACGCGACGAGGCCTGCAATTGCGGATGCGGGGGGAGGGGCTCGCAGGCTCTGCTGCTGCTCACTGTGATAAGCTCTCCGCCTGTTGCTGGCGGCCGGTGGCGGCGCATGCAGTGCCGGCTGTGTGTCAGCAGACGGCGCGATGAGGACAGGGCGCAGCAGCATTGTGGCCGCCTCCTTCAGGCGGCAGCCGGCGCGCACATATGCACGGCAAATGGAACAGCTGGCATGCGCGGGTGCAGTAGAGGCGGGACGGGCAGGGAGAGCTGTTTGTTGCAATTACCCTATCTTGACAGGCGCAGGACTCGCAGGCAGGCAGCGGTGGCGGGGCGCCTGGACGTCTGGGCGAGGGCAGCGGGGCAGCGAGGGGTGCATGCTGGCGAGGAGGGAGGGGCGGAGCATGGCGGAGGAGGAGGGCGGGGCACCTGCTTCTTATGAGGGGGTGGACGGTCGGACGGGCGCACAGTCAGGCGGCGGCAATGCTGCCGTCGCGCCAGGCAGGAGCGCGCGCCACGCGGAGGCGAGGCGAGGCATCAAAGGCCGCGCTCAGCAGGGCAGGGACGTTCCGGGCGGCCCGGCACGGGGGCATGGGGCGAGACGTGAGACGCTCGCCCGGTCCCCTGGCGCCGAGTAAGAGCGGGCTTTGTGTCAGAAAGGGCCGGCGCAGGGCATGCCGGCTATTCCGAGGCTCGAGTACTTACCAGTCCGCGATGTTGTTGGGGACGACGTGCGGGGGGGGGATGGCTGAACGGCTGTGGGGCGGGCGCTGGCTCCAGAAGTTGGACGTAATATATACACAGATGGTACACGGCGGGCCAGCGGTGGAGAGAGAGGGCGCGCAGATGGGGAGCGGCTGCTGCCGACAGAGCAAGAGCAGATAGGTTATCGAAGCCGACGCCTTTTGAACGGGCTTTTGCGGTTACATGTATCACCCGCCTCCCGGTTGTAGCTGCAGCGGCGGGATGGAAGACCCGGGTCGCTGTCCTTTCTGCTTCGCGCACGGCGGAGCACGCTCAAAGGAAAGCGGGCGCACAGGACACGGCCACCTGCCACACGCTCTTGCCGTTTGCCGATTAAGCGTGCAAAGGAGAGCGATTGCTCCCGGCCGGGCGTCAAAAAGGGCGCTCCTCCTTGGGGCGGACGGGCTTTACTGCCGTGGCGTCCGCAAAGCTGCTCTTCACAAAAGAAGAGTCTGAGCACTGCTGGGGTGGGGCTGATTCAGGAAAGCCCTTCTTCAACAGCAAGGAAAGGACTAAAGGAGACTGGTGCGGCAGAGGCAAAGAGAGAAGCGCGCAGGCGGCGGGGCGGTGTGGGCGGACAGGGGAATAGAATGGCTGCCGAAATGGGCCGCCGGGCGTGCGGAATCTGCAACTCGTGTTTACTACCGGGGCGCGGAGGACGGCTCCGTTCGGGCGCCTCCGGCGGCATGGCCAGCCGTGGTGCGGGACGCTTGCGGCCGGCGCCAGCGCTCGCGTGCTCCAGCCCGTGGCTGATGTTGTCTGCCAATCGCTGGGTCCTGCCGGGCAGATGAGTCGCCAGAGCCAAGCCCAGCCTCATGCTGCCGCCGATCCCCGCTGCGCACCAGCCGTGCCCGGCGCAGCTGGCGCCTCTCGCCGTGCTGGACGGCGCGCCTGTGTTGTGTGCATGTTGCTTCATTTTGCGCATGTCGCCGCCGCCCACACTCGCCCTGCCGCCTGCAGCCGTGCGCGCAACGGGCGCCGTGGTGCGCTGCATGCACAAATGTGTTGGCCGCAGCTGGGGGCAGGCGGGCGGGCGGGCGGCTCGCCCCCTGCGGACCGTGGCTCGCCGAGCCGCGGGGCGGGGGCGGCTCGCTGCCCATTTTCTCTGTGCGCCTGCCGCGCCAAGGCGGCGTGGTTCGCTCTTTCCTGTTCGCTGTCTCGGTATAGTTCTATATCACGTAAAGGTGAGTCTCGCGGCGTGTGCCCTGCGGAGGGGGCTGGCATCCAACGGCGCCCGCGCGCCCGCAAGGAGGGGAGGGCGCTGGGCGAATCCATTGCGCGCGGCGGATGCGGGGGAGGGGGAGCGAGTCGCGCGCACCTACGGACGCGATGGATGCGACCGGGGGGACGAGCCCTGCGCCCTCCGCGATGGATGCGACGCGCGCGCGCCGCTGGCGTGGAGGAGCCAGCTCCGGGGCAGTGCTGCGGGTGCTGATTGCGGCAGCCGCGATGCTGCCCATTTCAAATCCGGAGAGCCGCGAGGCTGGGCTATTGCGCGCTTGCCCCGCGGCAATGCGCGGCGGCGGAGCGCGAGTGCCTCGGCGGGGCTGCTCGCGGTTTATTTTTGCTGCGCCGAGCAGCGGACAGGCATACTCACATTGCACGCTGCACACGTTCTCCAATCCGCGTAGGCAGTCGCATCGCAGAATGGGTCGCGTCATCAGAAGCCAGCGTAAGGGCGCCGGGTCGATCTTCACGGCCCGCACCCACCGCCGCAAGGGAGCCGCCAAGCTTCGCGCGATCGACTACGCCGAGCGCGAGGGCTACATCCGCGGCCTGGTCAAGGAGATCATCCACGACCCCGGACGTGGCGCTCCTCTGGCAAAGGTTCAGTTCCGCGACCCGTACCGCTACAAGACGCGCACGGAGCTGTTCATTGCCGCCGACGGCATGTACACCGGCCAGTTCGTGTACTGCGGTAAGAACGCCAAGCTGGCGATCGGCAACACCATGCCCGTGGGCCAGATGCCTGAGAGCACCATCATCTGCAACATTGAGGAGAAGCCCGGAGACCGCGGGTCGCTCGCTCGCACGTCGGGCAACTATGCGACCATCATCGGCCAGAACGCCGAGGAGGGCATCACCCGCATCCGCCTCCCGTCGGGCAGCAAGAAGACCATCAAGTCGGCGTGCCGTGCTACCGTCGGCATCGTCGCTGGCGGTGGCCGTATTGAGAAGCCCCTGCTCAAGGCCGGCCGTGCCTTCTACAAGCACCGCGCCAAGCGCAACTCGTGGCCTCGCACTCGTGGTGTGGCCATGAACCCCGTCGACCACGTGCACGGTGGTGGTAACCACCAGCACATTGGTAAGGCCTCGACGGTCTCGCGCAACGCCGTCCCCGGACAAAAGGTCGGTCTCATTGCCGCCCGCCGCACTGGTCTCATCCGTGGTGCCAGGTCCATCAAGGACTAAGCCTTTTGGCACTGGGGGGGCAAGCCGGGCGCCCCTCGCCCACGTTGTGTGCGTGGACTCGCCTTTCCCCTGTTCCTCTTCTGCTGGCGCCGCGCTGCGATGCTGGCTCAATACAAACTCTTGTCGCAACATGTCAACCTCGGGCTGCGCTGTCTGGGCACGGTGGGCACCCTGCTGCGCGCGAAGCGTCACATGTGATGCCTGTCCGCTGCGGAGGCGGTGGTGCTGATGCAGCGCCGCCGCCCCCTTCTCCTGAGCGCGGCGCACGGCCGCCATTCTCCCGCTGTCTTCCGCTGTCTTCCGCTGTCTCCCGCTGTCTCCCGCCGCCGCCGCCGTACCAGCGCCTTTCTCTATTGCTGAATACGGCATACCCACAGCACTGCGACGCGGTGTGCCACAAGGAAGCGCGCCCCACACACGGCAGCGTCGTGAAACGATGTCGCTGCCAGCCATACATGTGATGGCGGATGACGGCTCGGCGGCTCGCTGGCTGGCAGAAGCGGAAACGAGCCGGCGCAAACAACAACAGCCACGCCGGGCCGAGCCAGCAGCAGGCTTGTCCGACCGATCGTCACTGCAGCAGACCAACCAGCGGCAGTCTTCTTTGTCCCGGTCTGCGCCTTCAAACCCTCCGCCTCTCTCGCGACTAGCCTCATTGGCAACACGGGCGAGCAGCTCAAACACCGCCTCGTCGCGAAACACCGCGTTCTACAGTGCGCGGAGCTACTTTGTCGTCGACGCGTCCACAGAGGAACTGTCTTTCCACACGGCCGACCAGGTCGACGAGCACCATATTGATATTCCGCATTCGGAGAATCTCGCGAGCATGCAGCAACAGCAATCGCACCGCGAACAGGGTCTCCCACTAGAGGGCGGAGAGGCAGCCGACGAGGCCTTTGCCCATGCTATTGCAAAGCAGTATGTGCTGGATGCAGAGGCAGCCGGGTTGTATTCGCCATCACACAAGTCGCGACTCAACACTGGAGCGAGTGGAGCGTATACAGACCGTGGGCTAGGCGCAGACCTTAGGACTACGACATCGGAGGATGCTATGCCCATGCCGCAGCTGCCAGGGCTCGGGTATGTGATGGGCAGGGACTACGAGTCGAGCATGAGCGCAGAGAAGAGCCCAGAACTGGGGCCGCAGGGGCGCCTGTATGAGTACAGTCTATCCGAGAAGGTGTCGGGATCGAGGAGTGCCAGCGAGGGGCGCGCGATGAGCCAACGGCTGAGAGATGAGGAGGTGGAGGACGACGCAAACGAGGCGAGCCACTTTGTTTCCGCACGTATGCGCTATCCGGCACCTCAGTACAGTGTAAAGGCGGATGGGTCGCTGCCGCTGGGCGCGGTGCTGTTTGCGTGCGGGTTTATCCTGTTGCCACTCTGGTGGGTTGGCGTGATATTCCCCCGTAAAAGCGATTCGGAAGTGGCTAGAACATGGCGCAAGTACAATGCCCTGATGTCGTTGCTCTCGCTGCCGCTGCTGGCGCTGTTTTTGGCTCTTGGCGGCTGGGAGGCCACGCACAAGTAGCAAAAGTACCAATCCATGCTCATTTTATATCGTTGACTTTTGGAGCCGTTCTCTCTTGCTGCTCGCCTTTGTTCTTTGTATCGAACATGTGTTGTGTGTAGATTAGAGCCGGGTGGCTCATGGCGAGAATGGAGGCACGGTGAGCGGCGTGTGTGCCTCCTCCTCATGTGGCCATGCTCTGTGGCCACACTCTGCATTCATGTCCTGTGGCTGTGCCTTGCGGCGGTACCCGCAGCACATGCCTTGCTTCCTGTGTATGCAGAGAAGCTCGCTCGCTCGCATTATCAAACGGGCAGCAGACGCAGTTTGGCCAGTCCCAATCGAGCACATATCGTGCATCAAAAAGCCTCATGCCACGGCCCTGGGCAATCTGGATGGGCGGAGGAGCTCCACGGGTGCCTTGGACGAGGCTGACACCGCCGCTCAAAGCGGCGCCTCGAGCAAGCGCGCCCTTGGCTCGCAATGCAGGCACCTTGTGCTTCCCCCCTTTTGCCTACTTGGTGGCCACACCCCGCCACCCTTTGCTTTGGCCGCAACGGGAGGCTGGAGGGCCGGATCGTACACAGGTGTCTTGTCTCACTGGTGTCACCATGGTGGCTGGCTTGTTGCGCTGCTTTTGGTCGCGCAATGCCGCCGGGCTGGGTTTTGGCACCATTGTCCGTTTCCAAACAAGGCGCTTGCTCGTTTCGGAACTGCATCCTCCTTTCGTTTTGCGGACTGCCACCACCACCACAGCCGCGGCTTCCAAGGATGCGATATCATCCTGCGCGCCCCCCCCCTGCCGCCGGGTATCCGTCCCAAGCAGCGTAGGTGCCTCTTATTGCCCGGACGCCAGCCGGACAATCGGCCCGCAGGAATTGCAGCCAGGCGCAAGGACCCCGCGCCCCGTCCTTCCCGGGCTGCGGTTGCAAGCAACCCCAGGGGCGCCGAGCCGTCCCCCTCCGCCCGCGCCAGCTCCTGCCGACCCCGCCACCCGCACCGGAGGACGGGAGGTATAAAGACGCGGGAAGCGTGACCTCCCTCCCTCTCCTGCTCGGACACACGCCTTTTCTGACTTCTGCTTGTGACGCTAGCTCGCGCCTTTTTCTTTCGATGGGATTTTGATGCCGCAGCTAGACTCTGGCCTTGACTGAACCCCCTGACGCATTACGACCAAGCTCCCCACCACTCTCTTTTAGTTACGCACGCGCCCGCCGCCTACGAGCAACATCTTACGCACGTGCCGCTGCCACCGCCGCTTGACTGCCGCCAGGACACAGAGGTAAGTCCGTCGTGGCCTCGTGCCTTTTTGGGGGGCCTGGCCATTCCAGATGGCGAGTGCGTGCGTGTGTGGGGCGGGCTCCCGTTGGGGACGCAGTAGCCTCCTCGCTCTCAGTGCCACGGCCGTGTGGCACAAAGCAGTTACATGTGTTTGGGGGCGCACGGTGCGGGCGAGCTGTCCGGCAGCACCATGCGGCAGTGGGCACCGCTGCAGATCTCCGCACAGCGCATGGACGTGCCCGTTCCAGCCTTGCTCTCTGTGTATCTGTCGCCCTTCCCCCCGGCCCTCTGCGCGCCTTGCTATTTTTGGCTAATAGTGGCACTCTTGTTCCATGCCTGTAGACTCGACAGGCACTTTGTCCACACACCCTCCCGCCCTGTCCAGCTGACATTGTCACTACTCGTCTCTCTTCCTCCTGGCTTCACGCCCTGCGCCCTCTTTCTATTCCGCACACCATCCCCCTTCAGCGTCTGACCACTCTTGCCGAGACGCAACGGGCCGCCCTCACTTCCAACGGGACCATGCCGTCGACCGCCAACCAGGAGAAGCCGGGAAGCAAGCGGGCCAAAGTCGTGGCCGCAATCAAGCGCATGTTTGGAGTGCGCGCACAGACAGAGAAGATACATACGATGAGCTCGGATGCGCGTATGGATTTGGCCATGGC
>JANBOI010000258.1:0-11904 GCA_027595825.1 Coemansia biformis
TAGCAGCCAACGTGCTGTGCCATCTCCGCGTCCATGCGTATCGCCTCGCTGAGCTGGTACCGAAACAGCGCGCTTGACGTGCGCAGCACCGGCCGAGCGCCCTCGGCCAGCTCAATGCCGCAGGACAGCAGGGCGTCCCGGCAGCCCCCGTCCGTGGCCATGCGTTGTTTGCCAGCGGCTGGATCGTCGACAGGCTCGTATACAGCAGTGGGGGGCGCTAAGCTATCGGCTGGCGGAGACGGGCGAGGAGAAGGCAGTGTGGGTGGTTCCAACGGCACTCGCGCTGCGTGTGGGGTACTGCGCATCCAGCGTCACCAGGCTGATCGCCAATCAGCGGATCTGCTTGGGGCAGGGGTCATCACACGCCTACACGCGCGCGGGGCAACTTTGTTTTGTGTTTTCTCTTGTTTTCCCTAAGTTATTGTGGTGCACGCGCTAGTCCCTCTTCGATTGTTCACTTGTCTTCGCGACGCCCTTACAGTTGCGCAGGGCCCGCAGCACTGTTGTTTTCGCCAGTCCGACGCCACGCTGCCGAATCTGCTGCATTACCCCAGCATCCACGTGCGTTGACGACGGCTTTGCGGGAGGCCTGGCCGCAAGCGACACAGCAATGAGCAGCCGCGCGCAGAGGCGGGCGAAATCGCCAGCCATTCGCAACAAGTTCAACGACATTGGCGTGACCGGGAGGTATGTTGGCATCCGGCGTTAATAAGCGCTAGTAGCATGGCGCGTGCCGCCGCCACGGAATCCGTGCGCTGACAACGAGCTTGCTGTGTGGCGTCGGGTGCAGGGCACTGTAGGAAGACGGGCGTCCGTGTCGCGGGCAATGTCCTTGTCGACGACGATGGGCTGGAGAACGTCGACGAGTTCTACAAGCAGACCACGCCGCAGGATAAGGTGGAGCAGGCCGGCAAGGGCAGGAAGTCGACGCAGACGCTCCGCACGCTGGTGAGCCCGACGCCTATCCGAAGCACGCCAAACTACGACTCGCTGATCGGTGCCCTGGACATGCCCAACGACACGGAGAGGCCCGATATTGACGACGAGATCGCAACGCCTGTGCTCGGCCGCACCCAGCACGTACAGCCGGACCCGACACCAGCGGCCAGGGCCGCAGCGCGCATGGCATCCCGGCGCACAACCATGGCCCCCTCGCGGATGGCGGTGCCCGAGGACGAGTGGGTGCGCTCGCCGAAGCGCGGCCGCCGAGTCACAATGGCGTTTGCCGCGCACGGGCGCAGTCCCAGGTCGGCAAAGGGCGCCGGCAGCGCGCAGAGGGATAATGATGTCGAAGATGGCGAGGTGACAGATCAGGCGGCGGAGGACCCAGGGGAGCTGACCAGCGCCACTGTGATCGAAGGCGAGGATGCGCTCGGCAGCGACGAGCTGAGCGCAGCCGAGGACGGCTATGGCCCGGCGGATGTATTTGCGGCTGGAGGTGCCGACGAGGACGCCCCTGACAAGGCCAGCCAGGACGAGATCAGCCAGGACGAGGGCGCAGAAGGCAATGAAGTGGCCGGCGAAGCCGACGACGACATGGACATCGCCGCGCCCGAGCCTCAGTCCGATCTGCAGGAAGAGGACGAGGCCGAAGCCGAAGTCGAGACCGAAGAGGAGGAGGACGTCGACGCGGAAGAAGGCGCAGATGAGGAAGCGAGACGGCCGGTGCCGACCAGGAAGCAAACGGCCACGAGCGCCAAGCGCGGATCCAAGAAGGGCCAGCAGCCGGAGCAGCCCGCGCGGCGCAGCACGCGGGCGAGCGTGCAGCCGCTAGCGTACTGGCGCAATGAGCATATCGAGTACGAATATGCGCGGGGCGCGGGCAACGGGGTGGCGGTGCCCAAGGTGAAGAACATTGTGCGGGTGCGGCACACGGCAGAGGAGAAGTACCAGGCCAAGAAGCGCCGTGTCCGGCAAGGGACGCGCCTGCCCAGTCTGCGGGGCATAAAGGTTGGCGAGCTGGACCTCAACGACCGGAACCGGTTCTACTACTACGACGACGAGAACTACGGCTTCCCGGTCCAGGGCGACACCACAAGCAAGTTTGGACCAAAGTACGTGGCACCCGAAAAGGCCCAGGGCAGCAACAAGCGCACCGTTGACCAGTTTGATGACAACGACGACATTGACGTCGATTCGGGAGCGCAGCTGGTGATGAGTCCTGACGGCAACGCTGAGCATAAACTCGACGTCGCAATCTCGCGCAGGGACATCGAGTGGACCGAGGTCGGCACAAAGAACGACAAGTACAAGGTCGGGGTTGGGCTCATCAGCGGGCAGCCGGATGGCCTTGCCCAAAACGCAGCGTCGGGCGTGCTTTGCCTCCCGGTAGGTGGCAAGAAGCCGCCGCGGTCGTCGAGCGACTCGTCAATGTTCTTCCTTGTCACGTCGGGCAAGGTCGAGGTTCACATCCACAAGACAACGTTCCACGTCGGCGCCCTCGGACAGTTCCTCGTTCCGCCGCGCAACCTGTATACGGTCGCAAACGTCGGCACACATCCTGCCCAGCTCTACTATGTCCAGGTGGCCGCGACGCCTGCCGCAGCCGAGGCAGCCAGCGACAGCGGCAGCGAGTGAGGAGCGCCCCGCATGCTGCTGCCGATAGTCAAGCCACTGTATTCAATTACTCTTTCACAAAGGGAGCCTTTCAACTCACATGTGCTGGCAAGCAGAGAGAAGAGACGTCAAAGCACGCAGACGAGCCCAGCGGAGCTAGTGGTCGCCGTCGCGTGGCACATCGGTGAACTCGGCGTCAATGGAGCCGTCGTCGCTGGGCGATGATGTGTCGGTGTTGCTAGGGCTGTGGTTTTTGGCGACGACCAGCTCGCGCAACGTGTCCTTGACCTCGGTGAGCACCCTGACCGTCTCTCCGTCCCGGACGCTGCCGTCGATGAGGGAGCGGGCCAGCGGGTTCAGGAGCCGCTTGTGGATGAGGCGGTTAAGGGGGCGCGCGCCGTACACTGGGTCGTACCCGCGCTCCGCGAGCCAGTCCTTGGCTTCCTCCGAGACGTCCAGGGCGATGCGGCGGTCGTTCAGGTGGCCCTGGACCTCGCGCAGGCGCACGTCGACGATCTTGCGGATCGCGCGGCGCGAGAGCCGGTTGAACACTATCAGATCGTCGATGCGGTTGACAAACTCGGGGCTGAAGTGCTGCGCAACCATGTTCCTGATCTGCACCTGGATGGCCGAGCTCACGCCCGCGCTCTCGCTGTCGCTGGCTGCGGGCTCGGCCGCCAGGAGGTCGGAGCCCAGGTTGCTGGTGCACACAATGATCGTCTGCCGGAAGTCGACCTTGCGGCCGCGCGAGTCGGTCAGGTGGCCCTCGTCAAGTACCTGCAGAAGCAGGTTTGCCACATCGCGGTGGGCCTTTTCGATCTCGTCAAACAGTACGACCGAGTACGGCCTGCGCAGCACGGCCTCGGTCAGCTCGCCTCCCCGCTCCGAGCCGACGTACCCGGGCGGCGCGCCGATGAGGCGCGAGGTCGAAAAGCGCTCCATGTACTCGGACATGTCAATGCGCACGATCGCGGACTCGGTGTCAAAGATGAACTCGGCCAGCGCCTTGCACAGCTCCGTCTTGCCCGTCCCGGTGCCGCCGGCAAAGATGAACGAGGCGATGGGCCGGTGGTCGCTCTGCAGCCCGGAGCGGCTCAGCCGGACGGCCTCGGAGACCGCCGCAACGGCCTCGTCCTGGCCCACGACGCGCCGCCTCAGCGCGTCCTCCATGTGCAGCAGCTTTTTCCGCTCGCTCTGCTGCAGCGACGCGACGGGGATGCCCGTCGCGCGCGAGACGGTCTGCGCAATGTTTTCGGACGTGACGCGGTCGCTGAGCAGCGTGTCTGGCCGCACCTGCTCCTTGTTCGCCGACAGCTCCTGCTGGAGCTTGGGGATGACGCCGTACTGCAGCTCCGACGCGCGCGTAAAGTTGCCGCTCCGCTGCGCCTGCTCGAGCTCATTCTGCACAACGTCCAGCCGCTTGCGGATCGTCTTGACGCGGTCCAGCTCCGCACGCTCCTTCTCCCACTGGCCGGTCAGCTTCTCGGACTCTCGTCTCTTCTCTTCCAGTGTCTTCTCCAGACCCTCCCTGCGCTCCCTGCTGGCGGCATCCTGCTCCTTTTTCAGGCTCTCCAGCTCTATCTGGATCGTCATGATGGTCCGGTCCAGCCGCTCAATCGGCTCGGGCTTGCTCTCCTGCTGGGTGCGCAGCATGCTGCACGCCTCGTCCATCAGGTCGATGGCCGAGTCGGGGAGGTGGCGCGTCGTGATGTAGCGATGGGCAAGCGTGGCCGCGCTCACCAGCGCGCTGTCGGCGATGTGCACGCCGTGGAATACCTCGTACTTGGGCTTGAGGCCGCGCAGGATCGAGATTGTGTCGCCAACCGACGGCTCGTCGACCATCACCGGCTGGAAGCGGCGCGCCAGCGCAGCGTCCTTTTCGATATACAGCCTGTACTCGTCCAGCGTCGTCGCGCCCAGGCAGTGCAGGGTGCCGCGGGCCAGTGCCGGCTTGAGCATGTTCGCGCCGTCCATGCTGCCCTCTGTCCTGCCCAGCCCGAGCAGCATGTGCAGCTCGTCGATAAACACGATTACGTCGGGCGCGTCCTCGATGTCGCGGAGCACCGCCTTCAGCCGCTCCTCAAACTCGCCGCGGAACTTTGTGCCGGCGATTAGAGCGCCGAGGTCCAGCGCTATCAGCCGCTTGTCCTTCATGCTCTCCGGGACATCGCCCTTGACAATGCGCTGCGCGAGGCCTTCGGCAATCGCCGTCTTGCCCGCGCCCGCAACGCCCGTCAGCACGGGCGAGTTCTTGGTGCGCCGCGAGAGTATCTGGATCACCCGCCGGATAACGTCGTCGCGCCCGATCACCGGGTCGAGCTTGCCCTTTTGCGCCAGTTCCGTCATGTTGACGCCGTATTTTGCCAGCGCCTCGCCGGGCTGGGGCTCCTCGGGCTGCTGCGCCATGCGGAAACCCTGCGGACCCATGGCGTAGCCGCGACTATGCCAGCGCCCGGGCAGCGCGGCGCCGGCCAAGCGGGGCAGCGGCGCTCGGCTGGTGTGCAGCAACTGCCCAACGCGACACGGCGGCGCGGCAGCAGCAGCGAGCGGCCGGAAGGCCTGTGGGGCCGCCCTCACACGGGGCAGCGCACTGGGCACGCGGCGGGCAAACATCGTGTTGCAAGTGACAGCGCACACGCCAAAAAAGCGGCCGGGGGAGCGGCGAAGGGAGACAAGGCCGCCCGCCGCAGGCCCCGCCAGCGCCGCCCGCCTTGATAGGCGCGTGCTGGGCTGTTCGAGATGCGCCTCGTTGCATCCTCGCGCTTCGGTGACACCAGCCTGGCCCCGGCGGTGACGTCGCGCGCAGCGGCGGTACGAGCGTGATCTGATCAGGATCAGGACGCGCAAGCAACGTATGCACACGCCGCCTCCTGCACCTGCGCCAATGGGGGCCACTCGCGCATACGTTGCGAGAGCTGTGCGACCAGGCCGCTCGCCTTGGCGTGGGTGCGACCTGGCGGCGCCGTTCGACTCCGCTTTGCGGAACACTGCTCGGATACCTTCCAACCTTGCTTGCTCGCCTCGCGCAGGAGACACCGACGGCGCCGGCAACACGCTGTCCGCATTGCCCGGGCTGCGCGTGCATGACCATTCGATTCCACAGGTACGCCGTGCGCCGCGACCAAAAAAAGCCGCCTGCGCAGCGGACCTGCGTGCCGCCACCGCCCCCTCCTCCCGGCGCGCTTTGCTCGCCTGCGCCTGCGGGCGGGCGGGGGGCGTATCCTTTACCTGCCCCGCTTGTGGCCGCATCAAAACTTTCAATCTGGCCATCTGGCAAAGGGGACGCGGCTTCTTTTGTGCGCTCTTTCAGCTAATCACACCTCGTTGCTCCCGTTTCTTGCGCTGCTGTTGCTGCACCCGCCATTCGGCGCATCGCTGCACTGCCGCGTAGAAAGGCCAAGATGGACCCCAGGAGCGAAGGCGAGAATGAAGCGGTGCTGAATCAGATGCAGGACGGGGCGGCGGCGGAGCCGGTGCCTTTGGCGCCGGCGCCAGCAGCGGCTATACCGGCGGGCGCGCCAGTGCAGTACAGCGGACTGTCGACACTCACAGGTAAGCACCACCGCGCCGCCATCCTTCGGGCGCTGCGCCCTGTGCTGGCATCCGCACGATGCGCTGATCCGGCCCGGCGTGCACTCGCTTGCGCGAAGCTGTAGAGGAGGACTTTATCAACGCAAACCTGCCGCTGCTGCCAAAGCTGGAGGAAGAGGGCCACGGCGCGTTCCACTGGGAGATTGACAACTGGATGCAGCTGCCGGACCGCGCCGTCAGCCAGACGTTCACGGTGGCGGGGCGCGACTGGGACATCCTGCTGTTCCCGCGCGGCAACCAGGTCGCGGAGATGGCGTCGCTGTACGTGGAGCACAAGCCCAGGGAGGGCGAGCAGAACGCCGACTGGCACGTGTGCGCGATGTTCTGCCTGGCAATGTCGAACATGGACGACCCGCAGCTGTTCAAGACCAACCGGACGCACCACCGGTTTGTGTCGGAGGAGTCGGACTGGGGCTTTACGCGATTCGGCGAGCTGCGCCACATCATGGCGCCCGTCGACGAGGACACGGCGCCGCTGCTGGAGAGGGGGCGCGTTCGCATCAGTGCGTACCTGCGTGTGATCAAGGACCCGCTGGGCGTGCTGTGGCACAACTTCCACAACTACAGCTCGCGCAAGCACACCGGGTTTGTGGGCCTGCGCAACCAGGGCGCGACGTGCTACATGAACTCGCTGCTGCAGTCGCTGTACTTCACGAACGAGTTCCGCAACGCCGTCTACCAGATTCCGACCGAGAACGACGACCCGACAAAGTCGGTGGCGCTGGCGCTGCAGCGCGTGTTCTACAACCTGCAGGTCAGCGGCGAGCCGGTGGACACGACGGAGCTGACAAAGTCGTTTGGGTGGGACTCTATCGAGTCGTTCATGCAGCACGACGTGCAAGAGTTCAATCGCGTGCTCCAGGACAACCTGGAGACGAAGATGAAGGGCACCATCGTCGACGGCGCGGTGGCCCGGCTGTTTGAGGGCAAGATGAAGAGCTACATCCGCTGCGTCAACGTGGAGTACGAGTCGTCGCGCGTCGAAAACTACTACGACATCTCGCTGAACGTCAAGGGCTGCGCGACGCTCCGCGACTCGTTTGCCAACTACTGCGAGGTCGAGACGCTCGACGGCGAGAACAAGTACCAGGCCGAGGGCTTGGGCCTGCAGGACGCGCGCAAGGGCGTCATCTTTGAGTCGTTCCCGCCCGTGCTGCAGCTGCAGCTCAAGCGCTTCGAGTACGACTTTGAGCAGGACGCGATGGTCAAGATCAACGACCGCCACGAGTTCCCGCCGACGATCGACCTGAGGGAGTTCCTCTCCGAAGACGCCGACCACAGCGAGTCGTGGACGTACGCGCTGCACGGCGTGCTGGTGCACAGCGGCGACCTGCACAGCGGGCACTACTTTGGGCTGCTCCGCCCGTCCGTCGACAACAAGTGGTACCGCTTCGACGACGACCGCGTCGTGCCCGTGGCCACCGAGGAGGTCTTTGAGGAGTACTATGGCGGCGAGTTCCCGCAGCCGCAGGTCCAGACGCCGCCGCTGCCGGGCATGCGCGCGCGCCCCAGCAGCAAGCGCTTCACGAACGCGTACATGCTGGTCTACATCCGCGAGGCCAAGCGCGGCAGCGTGCTGTGCGCCGGCGCCGCGCCCGTGCCCGAGCACCTTCTGCGGCGGATCCAGGAGGACAAGGATGAGGAGGAGCGCCGGGTGCGCGAGAAGCAGGAGATGGCCCACACGCTGACCGTCAAGGTGGTCGGCAGCGAGCAGTTTGCCCGGCACCAAGGCTTCGACCTCTGCTACTTTGACCAGCGCCAGCCCGCGGACAACCCGCTGTTCTCCGAGCGCCTGCCGCGCGACATGACGCTCGCGGCGTTCCACGAGCACTACGCCGCGCGCGCAGGGCTCCCCGCCGACGGCTTCCGCCTGTGGACGATGGTTGGCCGCCGGAACAAGACGGTCCGCTGCGAGCACCCGCTGGTCGCCGATGCGATGGGCATGACCCTGGCGCAGGTCATTGAGAGCCGCTCGCCGAGATGGGGCGAGCTGCGCCTGTTCTGCGAGGCGCGCCCGGCGGACGCGCCCGACGGCTTCCTGGCCGAGAAGCTGCCGTCCGAGACGAGCCTAATCCACGTCAAGTTCTACGACCCCGAGCGGCAGCTGATCGGCGGCATCGGCAACACGTACATCCACCGCGACCAGTGCGTCGGCGACATCGTGCCGGTGCTGCGCAGCATGGCCATGCTGCCTCCCGACGCGCCGGTCACCCTGTACGAAGAGGTCAAGCCCTCGATGATTGAGGAGATGGACCTCGCGACGACGTTCCTGAAGGCCGAGATCCAGAGCGGCGACATCATCTGCGTCCAGGCCACGCCAGCCCCCGAGGACACCCGCCCCCTGGCCCGCGTCACCGACTACTTTGACGACATGCAGCACCGCGTCAGCGTGCGCTTTGCCAGGCTGCCCACGCGCAGCGGCGCGGATCCGTATGGCAGCGCCAACGGCGGCGCGGCGGCGGCAGCAGCAGCAGCAGCCACGCCCGAGGACGCCACGCCCGAGAGCCCGCTCGTGCTGACGGCAAGCACCAAAACGTCGTACGACCGCATTGCGCAGTGGGTGGCCGAGCAAATCGGGATGCGCGACCCGCTGAAGCTGCGCTTTTACACGGTCAGCCCGACGGGCCAGCCGCGGCAGCCGGTGCGGCGCATGGAGACGACAACCCTCAGCGAGATGCTCCCGAGCGCCATGTTTATCCAGCCGCTGCTGAACGCGGAGGGGCTGCCCGAGTACACGGTGATGTACGAGCGGCTGGAGGTCAACATTGTGCAGATCGAGAACATGCGCAGCGTCCGGGTGACATATGTCGGCGCGACAATGAGGGAGGAGCACCCGGTGGAGGTGCTGGTGCCCAAGATTGCCACGGCGCAGGCGCTTATCGAGGCCACGTACGGCAAGGTCGAGCAGGTGCTGCGCGCGCAGCAGCAGCAGCAGCAGCGCGAAGTTGAGGAGCAGGCAGTCGGACCGATTGCGCTGCAGTTCTTTGCTGCCGGCAGCCACCGCATCGCACGCATTGTGACTGGCGATGACCGGCTCAACGACCTGGGCAGCCCCGGCGTCAGCGACGTTGTTGCGCAGCGTTACAGCGCCGCCGACGATCTGGCGGCGGCGGCGGCGGCAGGCCCGCCGGGAGTGGGGAACGGCGACGGCCAGTCACAGATGGACACTGACGAGGCGCCGGCGCGCGCGGGCCGGCAAGTCGAGGTGTTCCACTACTACCGCGACCCGGCGCAGGCGCACAGCCTCCCGTTTCTGTTTGCGGTCTACGACGGCGAGCCGTGGAGCGCGACGTGGGAGCGGCTGCAGCGCAAGCTGGGCATGAGCGAGAAGGAGCTCAAGAACCTTGGCGTCGTGTGCGGGCCGGCGGGCACGCACGATCTGCGGCAGTGCCGCGTCCTTATCCAGGGCGGCTCGGGCAGTGGCGACGGCGGCCGGACGGACTCGCCCGTCGTGGGCGCCGACCAGAGCGCCTCGGCGCAGACGCCGCCGCCGCCACCGCCGCCTGCCGTGGACGCGGCAGGCGGCGCGCAGCCTGCGGTGAGCCGGGCCGCGTCGGTGCAGAGCAGCGACGGCAACTCGGGCGGCACGCCGGCGCAGGGCGAGATCGGCGACGACACGCGCCTGTGGGACGTGCTCCAGCAGCTGACCGCTGCGCAGCCGGCCGGTGACGCGGGCTGGCCGGCGCTCGGCGAGCTGGCCGGGTCTATCGGCCTGAACCACGTCGACCGGCTGTCGCGCCACCGCAACCTGCACCACGAGCGGGCAATCAGGATCAGGAACTAGGGCGCCTGCCGCCCATCTCTTATCCACTTTCTCCCTGTTGTCCTCTCCCGAATACCTACAGCACGTGTAGCCCCACGGATCCGCGCGGGACGAGGGGCAACCGCTCAGGCGGAGAATGTGGATCTGCGCCGACCGGCCCGTCCCTGCAAGAGGAGCCCGTGTCCCTCTTACGGCAAGCAGCCCCCCTTCCTGTCTCTGCTCGGCGCTGATTCGGCCTCATTCCCTTTTTTTTCTCGTCACATCTGGACTGAGCGAGCATTTTGGCTCTGCGCAACCCATGTCGCATCATCCGGCGTACAGCATGGCGGCGCTCTGCGCGGTGGGCGGGACCATCGGGTACGTGAAGGGGCGGTCGCTGCCATCGCTGATGGCCGGGCTGGGGATCGGAGCGGTGTACTGGTACGCGGGACTGCGGATCCAGAAGAACCAGGACTACGGGCACGAGCTGGCCCTGGCGGCGTCGTCGCTGCTGCTGTTCGCAATGGGGCCCAAGGCACTTAGGACCCGCGCGCCCGTGCCTGTGGCCATGTCCACCCTGGGCACGGCATCGGCTGCCTACTTTTCGAAAAAGACCTACGAGAACAGATACGGCGTCTGAGAGCGTGCCCTCACTCCTCCAGACCCCAGCACTCTTTCTTTGTTGTGCGCCGGAGAAGCGGTGCATAGCCAGCCAGAACAGAATAACCTCCCTCGTAGGCTTTCCTGAGGAGTTTTTTGGGGTCGTAGCGGCAGCGTTTTCACATACACCAGAGGCAGAGGCAGGGACAGCGGGTGGCTGTAGTGTTGTGGCATGACATGTGCAAGGGAGTAAGCGGGTATGAGCTCTCTAGTAGAATAGATAGCGAAAGAGAGGAAACGGTAGACTGGTCTACGCGGCTGAGCGAGGGATGTTTGCACACCCCAGGCGGCCCTGGCATCGATCCTTGGAGACTCCTAGCAGCGCGGCGCCCGTCCCCTCATCACTTCAATACCCAACTTCCCTGACGAAACGTGGTGGATCAGTACTTGATCTGAACTTTAAATGTTTGTGATGCGCATGCTTCAAACTCCACAACAACAGTGAGGCCTAAAAGATCATCCACCGGGAAACCATCCACCAAGCTCGTGCCTGAATAGCGCACATGGGTGACAGCGTCGTTAAACAAGAATCCTGTGTAGAGCTTGAATTTAGCCATACGGAAGCCCTGAGGTACAAGGATACTCCCATCTCCTGGTATTTCCACTGTGTCCTGCTCTGCTCCAGACATGGCCAAAGAATAGCGCGGTTGGTGAGGAAGCGATGTGTGTCGATGTACGAAGGTTGATGTGGTTGCGCCTGGGTTGATGGTGCTTTCTGTCAGGGAGGGGGGGGCGCAGGAAAGGCTGATTTTATATTGGTCACCAAGCAGCCCGGACGGTACAACGTTTTTCCTTCTATTATTGCAGTGTGCGCGGTCGGCTACTTGGGAAAGGTGACAATGGGGACGACATGGCTGGTCGGTTTTGCCGTGCTTGAATGGAGAGCGAGGATGTCTGCGCAGCCCTGCCGCGTGGTCCTCTCAGATGACCGCATGGAAGGGGGAAGATTAAAGAAGGTCACGCCTTGCGTCATGGTGGTGGCTGGGATGCCAATCCTTCACAGTAGCAAATGCCACCACTTCCGTTTGATAGTTTTTCCAGGCCTGCCATCGATTGCAGGATTGCTGGCGGTCATCGCCCGGCTGACGCGCTGCGGCAGGCATCCCCTGTCATCGCCTGCCATCATGGGGCCTTTGGCGAGACTTCGGCAATCCAGCCATCAGCTGTCTGCGCCTGCTGACAGTGGGCAGCCGGCCACTCCGTCCTTTGCCAAACCACAGCGTGACCGGCCGCCTCGGATTAATGTTGTACCTGCTTCCGGACGCTCCTTAAGCAAGCGGCTAGCGGGCATGTGGAAGGCACGCGAGCTACCACTACAAAAAAGACCGCTCTATGACTGCGGCCCTGGCTTACAG
>JANBOI010000259.1:0-11890 GCA_027595825.1 Coemansia biformis
GGACGCCGCCGGCGCCGGCCACGCAAACCGGCCTGCCACACACGCCGCCCGCCCACTGCCGCCAGCCGCACTGGGGCCGCGCCGGTGCGCCCGGTGCGGCTGCCGCGGCGGCGGCACACAAAGCGGCGCGCAGCAGTACACGCCAAAGACGATCGAGGACTGATGCTTCAATTCTCACTATGCCAGCCAAAGACTGCTGGATGCACACCCAAAGACCTACGCGTGCCCTGGCTCCGTCAGCAGCAGCCGCTGCCCGCACGTCAGTCGGCGTCCATTCGCTCGTCCTCGCCAGGGCTGCTGCTCGGCGGGTCGATGCTCATCGGAAGCCCGATAGCAGTGGGACTGTGGGCACCTGGACTGGATGCCAATGGGCCTTGCTCGATCTTGTCCGAGACGATGCGCAGAATCTCAGCGTAATACTCGTCCAGGCCGCACTCGATAGCAGCCCGCAGACGTGCGTCCTCCTCAGCGTAGTCCTTTCGTAGGGCAGCAGAGGTCGTGGAAGTGAGCGGTTTGGACTCGGGTGACTCATCGGGCGGGCTGACTATGCGGGGCACCAGGCGGGTGGAAACGAGGTACTCCACATCGGCAGCAGCAAAGGAATCGGCGGGCTGCAGGAACCAGTCAGGGTGGGCGAGCTCGCGTGTGACGAGGCATGAGTGGAGCGCGGCGTACAGCTGGGTGTTAACGAGCTCAGTGCGCAGCACTCGATCGGGGACGTTGGCGGAGAGACGGCCACGGATCGCGCGCCAGTCGTCGCTCAGGAAGACACGGCGCCACGCAGTGCGCAGGGCAGCCTCGCGTGGCAGCTCAGGCATACTGAAGCTGGCGCGGCTGAGAATGTCGATGGCCAGGGCGTGGCGGTCGTTGACGAGTGCGCTCGACTGCTCCGAGGAGTCGGGGAAGGTGAGGACGTCCAGCATGTCTTCGGCGGCAAGCACGCAGCCATTCCACACCTGGCGAACGAGCTCGCAGTAGACGATGTAGAGGGCCGGGCGGGCGTGGCGGAGTTCGGGCGATGTTGTTAGCATGGCAGCATCGAGGACGGCCTTTTGGTCAGCAGCGTCGTCGCAGTGGCGCCAGGTCGGAGCAGCCGCGCGGCGGTGGGCGACAACGCTGGCAGTTAGGCGGTGGGCGAGCGACTCTTGGGTCTCGCAGAGCTCCAGGGCGTCCTCCAGGCGCGCACGAGCCTCGACAACTGCATCGCCAGCAGAAGCGTCTTGCCCGGCGACGGCAGCAAAGGCAAGCTTGCTCAGACTCAGCATGGTATGCGCTTTAGAAACGTCGCGGGCGTCACGGCCGGCACGCGCAAGGCGGGCGGCCGCAGCACCGTAGTCAGCGATCTTGACGTCGTGGATCCAGCCAACGTGGGCGGTAGCGCTGTGGGGATCGGCAGCATCGACAAAGTCCTTCAGCACGACGTCACTGGCTGCGCCCGAGCCGCGCAGCAGGCTGGCCCAGGCACGGCGGCGCTCGTAGAAGGCCAGAAGCGCCGTGTCAAAGTCGCGGCCGAAGCGCAGCGTGTATGTGCGCAGGCGGGGGGCGGCGTTGGCCAGATCAGCCGCAAACACAAGAGCGACAAGGGTGCGCATGTCGCTGTACTCTTCGGCCAGACGGAATGCGGCAGGCGCGCGGCAGAGCGGGACAAGACACATTAGGAAGCGCGGGCGCACGGCGTCGTAGCGCCGCGCAAGCGCATGTGCATCGGCGGGGCTCGTGGAATGCAGGCAGGCAATGCGGTCGGCCAGCACGCGGAAGCATAGGCTGGCGAGCGCGGGAACCAGGTCGATGGCCGCGCGCAGCAGCGCCGGCGGCGATGTGTAAGGGTCACCATCAGGCGGCGACATGGCTGGCGGCAGCGCGGCACCGACGGCAGCGTCAAAGATGTCCAGGCGGCTGTCGGGCGCAGCGGCGTCGCCGGGCAACACAGCGGCATCGATGCGCGAATATATGGCCGCGCAGTGGCTGCGGCTGACATCGCGACAGAGGCTGTACATGCCCTCGACGTGCTGCACGAGCAGGTCGGATATGGCGGCGCGGCTGGTCCAGCGCTCGACGGGCGGAAGGCCGTCTGCGGCGTACAGCTTTGCATGGTCGGCGCGGTACGTGAGCGCCGGTTGCAGCGCAGCGTGAACAATGCGGCCCGCCTCGAACGCCGCCAGACGAGCGCTGTCTTTGCTGCCGCTGCTGTTGGCGAGTGGTCCTCGCAGAAGTGCTAGCAGATCGCCGACGGCTGCTACGTGGTGACGAAGGAACGTGCGCAGCGGATCGTTGCTCTGCAGCCCCAGCGACGCCAGGAATGCCGATGCCAGTGTGTGCAGCAGCGAGGGTGCGTTGCTGCCGTGTGTCCAAAGACGGTCTTGGTGCTCCCACAGCGCCGCCGCTGCCGCCAGTTTCTCAGCGTGCTCGCACAGCTGCAGCCGCGCGGCACCTGACAGTCTTTCGGCCAGCCCGCAACTGGAAATCGCCTGCATCACAGCGCGCGCGCGCTGGTGCCGCTCGCGCAGGTGCGCGCCAAGGTCCATGCGATCGGTAATAAAGTGCGACGTGTTGTCGAGGATCGCCTGTGACACGCGCAGCGCGGCAGCCTCCAGCGCCGCGTCGCCATCGGCCGCCTGCGACGCAAGCGGGAATGCCAGCGGCGAGCATGTGCTGCCAAAGAATACGGCCTGCTCCAGCTGCGACTGGCATTCGCGCTCGGCACTGGGCTGCGCTTGCGGCGCCGCGCTCAGCACACGAGCAACGTCAACGCCAACACGCAGCACGCCTGCGCCAGCGCACAGTAGCATGGCGGCGCCAGACTCAGACCCGTGTGCCAGCACGCGTGCGTCCGCGCGCAATGTAACTGGGGCCTCGAACACGACCCCGGCGGTGGCAACGACCGCTGCCAGAACCGTCTGCCGCAGAACCACGAAAATGGCCGGCCCACCGTCGGGCAGCACGACCCGCGCGCCAGCCGGCACGCCATCGGCTGGCACGTGTGCAAGCGTCCACAACCCCACGACGTCCGGCTCTGCGGGCCTGCCGCTGCGCAACATGGCTACTGCCAGCCTCTCGCGCCCGCCGCGCCGCACCATCGCAAGCACGCACGCGTCGCCGGCATGGGTCGCTGCCACGTCCAGGACGTGCACGTCTGCATCGCTGCTGGCTGCCTGAGAGATTAGGCGCACGACATCCACCGAGTACTCGCGCCGCTCCGCCTGGCTGCGCGATACCACCCACTTGGCAAGTCGCGTGCGCGTGAGCACAAACAGCTCGCGCGAGTGTCGGAGATCCGCACGGGTGCCGCATGCTATGCCAGCCAGCGCCTCCTCTGTCGTGTCGCCCACTGCGCCAAGCAGCGAGGATACGCGTCCTAGTACGCCTCCGCGCGCGCCTCGCCCTAGCAGCTGCGCGTCCAGCTCCATCGCGTCGCCTAAAATCACGCGGAATAGTCGCCCCTGGGCTGTGGCCACCACAACCAGACCTGGCAGCACCTCCGTCGCCTGCACGCACCGGTCACCGGTGTCGCCAAGCGCGATGGCCCCGCTGCGGAACCGCTCAGTGCCGCCCAGTCCAAATGCCACGCGGTCCCAGTACCGCAGCTGCCCTGTCGCGCTGCAGACGAGTGCGCCCACGTCGCTTGCATCGGCCACTTCCACCAGCGCGACAACTGGCGCCTCGGTGATGCCGTCGGGCATGGCCAGACGGTGCACGCGTCCGGCCGACCCGTTGTTGCCGTACGCCCACACACTGCACTCCGCCGCGGTCGCGACAAACGCAAACGGTCCCGCGCCACTCAGTCCCGCCGCCAGTGGCTGGCCGCGAACATGTGCCGCTGCCATTTGGCGCCGCACAGCGTCTGGGAGGCCGGCCACCTCCACTACGGTGTGTTTGTCTCCGCAGAGGAGAACGCGCTCTCCGCCACCCGACGCCTCGGCGCCAACGATCGCGTCGCTAGTCGACAGGCTGGGACGCGCAACCTCCTGGCGCTCTTGCTGTTGTTGCTGCTGCTGCTGCTGTGCAAGGGTAGCCATGGCTTCAATCGATGAACGCGCTAGTTTCCGTGCTCCGCTATTTTGTGCGCCTGTGCCCGCGCTCTCGCCTGTGATTGACATGCCTCTCTTCAATGTCTGCCGCGACGCGGCCAAATCGTCAGCAGACGCGGCCCCGGCCCTGGCGTGCTTAGCCGCGGCCCGGTGCCTGGTCCTGACGCTGGGTGTCGTGAACATCCTTTCGCCGACGGCCGCTCGAGCAAGTAGCTGATAGAGCACTACAAGAAAAAGTGAAGGAAGGAAGGGGCAATTGCTGCCACCCAGGCCAGCCTTGGGATGCTGTTGCCAGGAAACGCGACGCATCAGCGCGGCTCGGCTCGCGGCGAGGAATGGATGATGCGCTGGATCGCACGAATGGTGGTGCCAATCAGCTCGTCGGTGTTCTCATCGCCGATCGCCGCCGGCGCAGTTGCCATGTCGAAGCCGGGCGCGTAGTCGGCCAGGAACCGGTGCTCGGGGACGTCGGCAGCGTCCGAGATGCTACGACCGCAGGCGACGGCCGTCAGCCGCGCCCAGCACCGCGCGCAGTCGGCGCGGTTGTATCCGCCGCCGCCCAGCAGCAGCACCGGCCGGCCCCACCCAAGCACATGCTCGACGACCGCGCAGTACGCATCTGCTGTCAGGCCAAACGCCCTGTGTGGGTCGCCTGCAAGCCCGTCGCACCCGCACTGCACGACCACCGCTGTCGGCGCAAATGCCTGGACTGCGCAGTCGCCCACCGCCACGCACACGCGCACGAATGTGTCGTCGCGCACCCCCCGCCGGAGGGGCACGTTGATGCTGTGCCCCGCGCCCCGGCCCCGGCCCTCGTCGTAGCTGCCGCCGCTGTTCGGGTAGAAGCCGCGCTCGTGGAGATGCACCGACACTGTCATTACCCGTCGGCTGTATGCAAACGCGTCCTGCACTCCGTCTCCGTGGTGCAGGTCGAGGTCCACGTACAGCACCCGCTCGAAGCGGGTCTGCAGCTCGAGAATCCCAAGGACCACGTCGTTGACGTAGCAGAACCCCGCTGCCTCGCTCCGCTGGCAGTGATGCCGCCCGCCCTCCCAGTGTATGGCAACCTGTGCCTTGTCGTCGGCAAGCGCGCGCGCCGCCACGACCGTCCCGCCGGCCGCGAAGCGTACGTACTCTTCAAGGCCCTCGAACGGCGCACAGTCGTCCACAAGTCCAAACATCTCGTGCCTGGAGCGTGCATCGTTTGTGCTTTCGGGGCTACCGCCATCGCTGTCGCTGCAGTCTGACATGTCTGCGCCTTGCCCAAAGAGGCACGCTATGTACTCCTCCGAGTGGAATGCAGCCAGGGCAGCATCCGTCATCAGCTCGGGCTCGATTACAGCGATGCCCTTGCTCAGGCCGAACGCATCGACAAGCGCATGGACGCGCGAGGCCCGGCCGGGGTTTGACGGGAGCCGATCGGCGGCGCAAATGCTCTGGGCCGACCGCACCAGCGCGACTCTCCTGGCCGTGGCCATGCAGGCGGTGTTAGCTGAGATGATGCCGGCGTGTGCAGCGTGCCGGCCGGCGCTAGTGGCCAGGACGGTGCGGGCTGGCGGCTCCTGGACCCAGGTTGTGGGTGGTGCAGTGCCACGGGGTCGAAGGGAACAGCATATTGGTCGCAAAGTGTTAAAAGCTGGCGCAGCAAAGGCCGCGCGGTATTTAAAGCCAGAGCAGCTGCGCCGCTGGCGGGTGCCTGCGAGTGAGTACGGGCGCGACGGCAGCGTCAGCAGCCGTGCGCCTTGCGGTAGGCGACGAGATCGCTGATGGCAATGATCTTCAGGCCGTGCTTTGTGGCGAACGCGGCGCAGTCGTCTCTCCGCTTCATCGTGCCGTCGTCGTTCACCAGCTCGCACAGCGCGCCTGCGGGGCTCAGCCCGGCGAGACGCATCAGATCGACGGCCGCCTCGGTGTGGCCCGGGCGCTCGATGACGCCGCCTTTCCGGGCCCGCAGCGGCAGCACATGGCCTGGGCGCCGGAGCGCGGCGGGCTCGGTGATGGTCAAGTCGCCCAGGATGCCGATGGTCCTGCTGCGGTCGGCGGCCGAGATGCCCGTCGTCACGCCCGTGGCTGCGTCCACCGAGACGGTGTATTGCGTCCTCAGCGGGTCGGTGTTGTCCTTGACCATCAGCGGCAGGCCGAGCTCGTCCAGGCGGTCCGGGTCCATTCCCACGCAGATGTAGCCGCTACTGTAGCGGATCGTGAAGGCCAGGAGCGCCGGGGTCGCCTTCTCGGCCGCAAAGATCAGATCGCCCTCGTTTTCGCGGTCCTCGTTGTCCATGACAACGATGCCCTCGCCGCTGCCTACAGGATGCACGGTGCAGCGTGGAGCGGGGGGGGCTGGCGAGTTAGCCGGGCTCCTACGGCGGGCTGCGGCGCGACCAGTCTGGCTGCCGCCCAGCCGGGGACCTACGCAGGGCAGCGAGCGCGGACTCGACTGTATCGAAGCCGGCCGAGGGCGGCGGGCCCGCATGGGTGCAGAGCTTTGACGGAGCCATGGCTGGGCGGGGCGAGGCGGCAGGGCGGGATGGAGCGCAGCTGCGATAAGCGCGGGAGAGCGGAAGAGAGAAAGGCGCTTTATGCGATCCGCCGGTGTGCCTGATGCCCTGCTTAATGCTGCGCACTTCATTTGTCAGAACGCTGATCAAACGGCCAGAACGCGGGATCGCCGCGCTGGCGCCCGTTAGTCAGCGAGCGGGGGCCGCCTGGGCCGCCGGGCGGCTGGTTAGTCACGCCGGCTCGCGGCACTGGCCGCAAGTGACACGTGGCGCCGGCCGGGATGGGGCCGAGCCGTCGTCTGTGCGACGGGACGAGGGGCGCGCGGCCAGTCGGGTGTTGTGAGTCGCGGTGGCTGCTTCCGCCGCCGGGCAGCGCGCACGCCGTCAGGCACTCTTGCTTTATAAAGCACCCGCCCTCAGCTCTGCATTGCGACCTCCGCACCTGACAAGCATACACCCCCGCAGCAACGACGCAAGCAATGGCCTCTGTCCTCGACCAGCTGAAGAGCTACACGACGGTCGTCGCCGACACCGGCGACTTTGAGTCGATCGCGCAGTACAAGCCGACGGATGCGACGACCAACCCGTCGCTGATCCTGGCCGCGGCCGCCAAGGCACAGTACGCGCCGCTCATCGACGAGGCGGTCGAGTGGGCCAAGGGCCAGGCAAGCACGGTCGACGAGCAGGTGGAGAAGGCGTTTGACAAGCTGCTGGTCAACTTTGGCACCAAGATCCTGGAGATCGTGCCGGGGCGCGTGTCGACCGAGGTCGACGCCCGCTTCTCGTTCGACAAGGAGGCCAACGTCCGCAAGGCGCAGGAGCTCATTGCGCTGTACGAATCGGTTGGCATCTCCAAGGAGCGCGTGCTCATCAAGATTGCGTCGACGTGGGAGGGCATCCAGGCTGCGCGCGAGCTGGAGTCGAAGCACGGCATCCACTGCAACCTGACGCTGCTGTTCTCGTTCCCCCAGGCGGTGGCGGCGGCCGAGGCGGGCGTCACGCTGGTCTCGCCGTTCGTAGGCCGCATCCTCGACTGGTACAAGGCGAGCACGGGCAAGGACTACGCCTCGCACGAGGACCCCGGCGTGCAGAGCGTCGCCGCCATCTACAACTACTACAAGCAGCACGGCTACCAGACCATTGTCATGGGCGCCTCGTTCCGCAACACGGGCGAAATCAAGGAGCTTGCCGGCTGCGACTTTTTGACCATCGCGCCGCAGCTGCTCAGCGAGCTGCAGGCCGAGGTCGCCGACCTGTCCCGCCGCCTCTCGCCGGCCGCCGCCCGCGCTTCCGCCGCGATGGACCGCGTCTCCTTTGACGAGGTGGCCTTCCGCTGGGCGCTCAACGAGGACCAGATGGCGACCGAGAAGCTCAGCGACGGCATCCGCAAGTTCAACGCCGATGCCGTCAAGCTGCGCGCAATCCTGAGCACCAAGCTTGCGGCGTAGCCTTCCATTTAGCGCCCACCCCTCCTGTCTTTGGAGGTCTGACTAAAGAGCTCCTACTGCAGCCGCGGACGGCCGTTCTATGCTGCCTAGACTCATACCGTCTTGATCTTGTCTCGCGTGCGCCGCGCTTCGTGCGCCTGGTAGCGCCGGTCGGTGCCAAATGCCCGATCCCACCAGCGAAAGGTGGAGGCAAAGTTGTCGACGAACGCCATGTGGTGGTAGTCGTGGTGCGATGCGCCGGCCCAGAACGGCAGCCAGCGGCTGGTGGACCAGGGAAAGTCGTAGCCGCAGTGCGCCTCAACGGTCTGGCAAAGACGTGCCGCAATCCAAACCAGCATGGTCGTGATGTGGACCGAGCCGGCGAGATGGTTGAAGAGTAGCGGGCCTGCAATGGTCCCCTGGCCCAAGACCGCCGTCTCGAACGGGTGTGCGTATTCGGCGGCAATCCCAAACGGCGCCGTATGCTCATGGTGGACCTTGTGGATGCGCCGGTATAGAGCGCCGCAGTGGAACAGCCGGTGCGCCCAGTAGTGGTAAAAGTCCTCGATGACAAAGAAGACGGCGACCTGAAGCGCCACGCGGGGCCATGTCGGGAACGGCGCGCCGCAGTCGAAGCCAGCCAGCTTTGCGGCAGGCAAGAAGAGCGCCATCATCGGCAGCTGCACGAAGAACTGGCTCACGAGCAGGCTGCGTACGCACCTACACCACTGCGCGTGCGAGATCTCCTTGTCTGGCTGCAGCCTGTACTTGCGCATGGCCGGGATGTAGTCGCAGACAAGGTACGGCAGGTACCGCCCGTAGTAGACTGCCTGGTGGACCGCGAACGCAATGACGCCAAATGTGAGCGCCTCGTTGCGGCCCTCGAACAGAGAAAACCAGGCGCGCTCGGCCCGCGTCGGCACATGTCCACCGGGCACCACGCGCGCCATGTCGCCAACCGCCCACATGTCGGCCACAAACCGCTCGAGAAGCCCGGCCGTTGCGGTGCCGCTGGCCATTGCGGGCTCGACTGGAGGTTTTGGCCGTGTGCCGTGTGCCGTGTGCTGGATGCTGGATGCTGGGTGCGTGGTGTGCGACGGGCGAGACGCGTGGGCTGTCGGGCACCGACGCCGTCTGCGGACCGGGCAGCGACTGGCCTTATATGCTAGGCAGCGCCCGTCGCCAGCTGGCCGACCGGCCGGCCGGCGGGCGAGTGCGCCTTTCCGGAATGTCCGGCCGGCAGGCTGGCGCACACCGTCACTACAGGCTGCCAGAACATGGCCTGACCGTGCTGGCCCGCCGTCAGGCCTCATGCCCCGCCGCCGCCAGGCGCGCAGAGTTCCTGCCACGCATAGGGCCCCCGGGGCCACGGCTCACGGCTCACGGCTCGCGGGCGGTGCTCTTCTCCCTTGGCAATGTCCATCCACTGCTCTTGCCTTGCACGAATTGGCCTCGCATTGCACCACCTCGCGACGCGACAGTCTGCCGAAGCCGCAGCCCGGTAGGAACGAGACACGCACGCCAGTCGATACTCCCGAGCACGCGGCGCCATGTTTGGCTTTGGGACGCTCTTCTACGTTGCTCTGCTGCTGCTCAATGCAGTGGCCATTTTGAACGAGGAGCGCTTCCTCGCACGCAGTACGTAGCGGCCAGGTGCAGCGCGGCGGCTCTGCCGGCGGGTGCCCAAACTCGTTGCTAACTGACAGGACTTTTCCGGCGTGCGCGCGCGCGCTGGGCCGATGGCAGCAGCCATGTAGTCGGATGGGCCCGCAACAGCGCCGAGCTCTACGGCGACACCGAGTCCGTGAAGGCCAAGCTCATCAACCTCATCTCGGCAGTGCGGACGCTGATGCGGATCCCCCTTATTGCCGTCAACGTCGTGGTTATCGTGTATGCGCTTGTCCTCGGCTAGGCGCGGCGCCAGGACTCCGGGCGCGGCGTCAGGGCCCCGGGCCCGGCCCACTGTTGTGCTGCACACTGTGGCCAGAAAAGGGCAAGATCGCGGCCGGGCCTGCGCCTGCGCTGCCTGCCCCTCGGTGCCGCCCGTCGCCTGTGTCGCTTCTTCTTTCCTTTGCCTTCTGTTCCGTTGAAATGCCTCTCGCTTGCATACATATGCACATGCCGCCCAGCACCGTATCCCCCGTCTCGCCTTCCCCCGCCTGGCAGCACGCGCGACCCCCTTACTAGGCTGACTGGCAAAGGCGGAGCGCGGCCGGGCTACTGCCCTATCTACTGGCGCTCATGCGCGACGGCGGCGCCCCCACAGCCAGTCTGCCGGCCTCCGCGGGCCACGCGCCATCGGGCTCACACAGCCACTGCCGCCCGGCGAAAGCGATGCCTGCCGCCGCCGCGGCGACGGCGGGCGGCAGCGCCGTGCAGCCGTGGCAGGCGGCACTGTACGAGAACAGGACGCTGGCGTCCGCAATCACAGCCGCAGTGACGGGGATGCTAGTCGGGTACCCGTTTGACTCGCTAAAAACGAGGATGCAGACCCACCACTACCCGTCGCTGCTGGCGTGCGCGCGGCGATCCGTCGCCGAGGAGGGCGTCGGGGGCCTGTACCGGGGGCTGCTCCCGCCGCTGCTCACAGCGTCGGCCGCAAAGGCCATGTCGTTCTCTGTCTTTGAGCAGACCAAGCAGTGGCTGCGGAAGCACGATCCGTGCCGCGCGCGCGGACCGCCGCTGGGGCTGCCGAACTTTCAGCGCACAACGGTCGGCTCGGTGGCCATGACGGCCGCGGTGTCGGGCTTTGCCTCTGGCGCGCTAATGGCCTCGCTGTGTGCTCCGCTTGAGCTCGTCAAAGTCCAGATGCAGCTCTCCAGCCTGACGGCCGCGCGCGCTGCGGGCGCCGTCGCGGTTCTGGGCGGAGCTGGCTCCGCGTCTGCCGAGTCGTCGTCGCCGTCGTCGTCTGCGCTTATCAAGCGCACAGCACGGCCGCGCTGGGCGGCGTCCAATATGTCGGTGCTTCGGGAGATTGTCCGCCGGCGGGGCCTGCACGGGATGTACTACGGACTCAACCTCCACGTCGCGCGCGACGCGTGCGGCACGGCGATATACTTTGCGTCGTACGAGACGGTCAAGGAGACGCTGCGGCGGCTCACGGGGTCCGAGACGACCGGGGCAGCGACACACATGCTTGCCGGCGGCACTTGCGGCGTGCTGTCATGGCTGCTAATCTTCCCAGTCGATCTGGTGAAGTCGACGATGCAGTCGCAGGTGCTCCTCCCTGGCGGCACGCCGGCGTTTGCGACGCCGTGGCAGTGCTTGCGCGACATCCACGCCCGCCTAGGCATGTCTGGTCTCTACCGTGGCATCTCAGTGAGCCTGATCCGCGCCTTTCCGATCCACGGCCTGAACTTTGTGGTTTACGAGTGGACCCGCTCAGCAATCTGCCGCCTTGCAGACCGGGCAGAGTAAATGATGCTGCGGCCCGCAACAATACCATCCCGAACTAGAAGCCAATAGCGCACTGGATTTTCAGAGGGGTTTCGAATAGAGTTACGATTCCGCATACGCCAGGGATGTGTTGCAAGGGGGGGCAATAGATGGCAGTGGTTGGTAGCATCATGCCACTCTGCATACTGTGTGCACCATGGCACGGCTATGATGGCACATCCCAGCCATCTCTCTTTCGGTAGGGGGACCTGGCAGTGGTCGCTTGCCATTTGTTCGTCCTGGCGGTACCACTATTTTGGCGCCGGGTCAATACTGTTGCTGGCTGTGTTGCTGAGAGGCTAGTCTCTGGCAGCAGTGTACCCGCAGAGGTGCCTCTTGCGCTGCAGGTCGCTGTCGACGCCGGAGCTGCCGGGGGATCTCGCCATTATCACACAGGCCGTCGAGGATGTGCTGGAGGTTCAGCGTGACCAACTGTATCGCGGCCCCAGATCCTCGTCCTGTCCGAGCCCCTGTACCGCGCAAGGGACTGCTGCACCCACTC
>JANBOI010000260.1:0-11881 GCA_027595825.1 Coemansia biformis
CCGTTCGTTATCCCCCGCACGGAGTAGACACCGGGCACAACAATGGATCGCCCGCTTGTTATCCCCGTATCCGCGGGATCTGCCGACCAAGCAGTGCTCAGCGTGCCTTGCCATGAGACCAAAGCGGAAGCCCAGGGCGCATTCCATCCGGCACCAACACGTAAGCGGCGGCGGCCGCCGTATTCATACACGGCGCTAATTGCACATGCTATTATACTGTCTGAGCACAAACAGCTGACGCTACGCGAAATCTACGATAGCATCAACCAGATGTACCCACAGATATGCCAAGGACCTGATGTTGGATGGCAAAACACAATCCGGCATAACCTCAGTCTCAACCAATGTTTCATACGCATTCCACGGCAGCAACTTCCGATTAGTCTGAGCTCTAAATTGCGTGGAAAGGGAAGCTACTGGACGGTCGATGTTGGTCTCATGGACGCCAATACAAAGAAGCGGCTCGACGAAGCTGTAAGCTCAACGCCGGCCGAGTTGCTTGTACGAGGTGGCCAACAGGGGCAAGCTGATCTGGGTAGCCTCAGCCAACGGACAGACGGTCCCAGCGATCCTACACGCAGCAGCCCAGAGAGCACTTTACAGGGGCCCAACGAGATGACTCCAACTAACGGCATTGGTGGCGGATCGTTTGCATACGGTGTTCCTGACTACAGGACTATTGCCACAGCTACGCGCTCTGGCGAAGTGCGGTGTATTAGTCCTATACAGTCATCCACCCTGTACTTCCAGAGCGCGCTGCATTCGCCGATCGCCAATATTGCCAACCACAACACCAAGCATTTTACGCGACCCGTATTCCAACGCCACGCAGCGAGCAGACAGCCGTACCCGCTCCCAGCACCCGTACCGCCCCGCCAGCCGCCACGGCCGACGGTTATTCGCAATGGCCGATACCACAGCCAGACCTATGCGGGCTATAGTCCCATGCGCGGCGCTGGCGAATATGACATGGAGACCCACATGGGGTTGGCTCTTTCTGGTCGCGGGAGCTTCCCCAGCGGGCCCCCTATTTTCAACGAAGGCCGGGCCCAAGCTTCGGCCATGCCGATCCCGACATCGTCCTACCTGTACGGCGCAGCGGTTTCGTGCTCTCGCTCGACGGCTCGGGCGTCTGGGCGAGAGCCAAGTGGCGATTTCGAGGGCATGTCCCGAGGTCCTGCAAGTCTCGCATCGTCGTCTACGCTAGGATCCCGCCAGCCCTCGCCCTACCTGCCATCACCATCGTCTCCGCTTGCCGTGCAGGCGCGCGATACACGCGACCGCAATGCACCAGCAGGCAATGGCGACTCGATCAAGCTGAAGATCAACCACATTCTAAATTAGAGGCTGCTAGTATACTTCAAGTAAGCGCAACAACCCAGCGTTGCTGGAGGGTGCTCATATCTGACTCGACACGAAGAACAAAAGTGATGTGGGGTGTGTACTAGAGATATGCCAAAAATCGCACATAGTATCAAGGTATGAGAGAAGAAGCGTGCTAATAGAGTGAATGCTTGACGGATGCAGCGGGTGAGTTTGCTACTTTGTCAGAGCAGAGAGCACGCGGGTCTCGTAGTTCACCCGATAGTCATGCCTTCCAGCCTTGGTCGACTCCCACGTATCGCCAGAGCGCGCAGTGGCCACCGATGAGCGCTTCGATGAAAACGCCGACGTGGATCCCTTGCTCGAGAATGGCAGAGCGCTCTTCAGGGCGCCCTTGAGCTTCTGCGACAGGCTGGAAGGCGAGGATGTAGCACCGCTGTCCATTGTTTGTCTTGGTGTTTGTAGTCGTTTCGGCACGCAGTGGAAAGAGTAAATGTCCGTTGCTCGAGGCAGCTAAGGATGGAGCCGAGTTGTTGTGTTGGAAGTATCGAGATGCCAGACAGCTGGATAATGTGGCCCTCAGCCGAGGCCCCCTTTATACCCAGCTGCGGCCGTCTACAGGCGCGTTGCGTGCTCTGGCGACTGGACAGCGTGCCAGCCCAACAGGTGTTCTCGTTCCTTCTATTGTGGCCGCAGTCGGATTTGTCAGTGCATACCACGAGGGCTGCTGCGGCCACTGCGGCTGGCCAGCGAGCGTGGCTAACCCAACGACTGAACGGCAAAAGGGCAGGGGTCCGCTGAAAACGTCCCTGATTCTGCTGCGGCCAAAGGAGCGACGTGTCTCACGGCCTGTGACGGAACTGGGGGGAAAAGTGCAGATGTCGATCGGCAACCGCCATCGCTGTCCATAAATGGAAGGAACCGAGTCGAAGCGATGGGGAGGATCTCTGGCCACGAGGGACAATGCTTTGGCACCGACGGGCGCCAAAGGCAGTCTCCATTTGTCAGCGCTGAACCGGTAGAAACCAGAACAGAAAAGCCTCCTCGTTGGCTCTCCTGAGTGCTGCTGAATGGTAGCGACGGCGGTTTCACACGCACCAGGGGCAGAGGCGGGGGGGCAGTGGTTAGTAACATCTGTCTCTGGTCCTGTCTGCCGGGCCCTCTGCCTGTGCCACACTGGTGGCTGCCGCCGCCTTGCGCTTGGACGTCGCCGCTCGCAGGCATTCCATGCTGGAGCCGCTCTGGGATCCCGTTCTCCCCCAAAAGGCTCCTCGTAGGCCTTTCAGTTTTAGCAGTACGAAGGGCCGCTAACGAGATGTGGCACAGAAACAGTGGCGCCCAACAGACAGACGGGATGTCACTCTTTGCGCTTCGCTTGGATAGGTCCAATGTGGACCACTGTCATTTGTAGCTAGAGAAGAAAGTGGAAAATAGTTCCTTTAGCTACTCATCCTCGCGGAACTCGCTAATTTTGGTCATTTTACAGCCGCATCCGTCCAGCCACCCTTTGTTGTCTGCGGCCACCATGCACTGGTGCCACTTCTCTGCACGCTCGTGCTTGCGACGCGAAAAATCAATACCGGCATTGGATGGGTGGATGACACTGCCATCTCACGTCCACAAGCGCTGCTGTACCCCGATACAATCCGGGCCTATCGCAATGCCAATGTTCAGCTGGCATCGATACCTGCTGAAACCTGCCACATATCCCCGCGTAACTATCTGCTCAAGGGCTTCCATTGCCAATCTCAGTGGCTCGTCAGACTTGATTTGCCCATTGTTGGACTTGTCCTTGGCCCCTTTCTTGGCCCCCTTCTTGACTGTCACCTTGGGCTGGTCCTTGATTGCCTTGCTGATGTGCTTGAACTCGACAAGTACAAGGAGGTCCTCGGTGCGGTTGTTGCCATCGCTGCCAATCACGATCGCCAAGTCCGGCTTGCCTTTCCCCAACTCCTTCTCCCTGTTGAACTTGGGGTCCTTGTCGGCATTGTTGTCGCGGATTTCCTTGGTGGCGACGGGCTGCCCATCAAGCCTAATGCGTATGATGTTACGTATGATAGCTGCAAATACATGCTCGTCATAGGTATGCGCCGTGCTCATCCACTCATCCTTTATTTTCGTGAGAGTAGTCTGCAATTCACGCACATCACCATTATACAGATCATCCTTCAGGCGCTCACGCTCAATGTTGAATGTCGTCATGTCATTACCCCCATGCACGGCAATCTCCTGAACCATCCTCCACATCCAGTGCATTTCAGTGTTTGGAATCTGCACGGCATTGCCCTTGCCCATCGTCAGGTACCCAAGGTGCAGTAGAAACATGACAAGGTCGCTCATCGTGTGTATCTGGCCCATGTTATCCGGATAGGTCGCTGTATCCAGTATAACGTCCAAGACATCACAGCCAGATGCCGCGCTATATCCCCCGCCATAGGAACAGTCCATCTTGTTGGTGGCCCGCACAGCAACATTTGCCCCTCCGACATCAAAAGCGCGCAGCAGTCGCGGGGCTAGAATGAGCATATCAAAACGATGGTTTAGTGCCAGCCGCGGGGTGCTGTGAGGGCACCCAGTCCGCACCCAGTATGGCTGCGCAGCCTCCTCGATACTCGTTGACATCAAACCATCAAGGAACGAAACCACAGCGACAGGGTTGTAGCGCCAGTGCGAGAACCCAAAGTCGTAACCGCAGTACCACTGGGTCAACGCGTCGATAATCTGCTCGTGCGTGTAGGCGCAGACGTGCGCGGACGTCTCCCGCACCCTCTGCGCTAGGGCCTCGACGTCCTGCTTCGTGAAAGCAAACAACGCTGCAAACCCACCTTCTCCAGGCGCGCTCTCGATGCGATCTTCAGTTGACGCCGGGTTTTTGCTGCAACGCCCTGCTGTCATCGCCACCGATGTAATGTTGGAGCCCGATCCCATGTCCGACAGGTGAAACTCGTATACGCCGACGATTAGACCGGCCCTGAGGTACTTGTTATCCTTGAAGACTCCCACGAGCATGCGCAAGTACTCGCCCCGGGCCTCAGAGTGCCAGTCACCACCGAGTGTAGCGAGGAGCGGCTTGTCATACTCGTCGACCAGGACGATGTACTGCCTGTTGTGCTGCGCAGCGACAAATTTTGACAGGTGCATAAAGAGCAAGGACGCGCGATCACCACGGCCCTTCCACTGATCGTCACCATTGTCAAATGCCGGCTCCAGATCGTAATAGGAGCGACACAGCGACTCATACTTTGTCCGGGCCCGTTCCTTTACCAGCTCTGGACAATGATAAGCATCAATCCAGAAAGTCGCTGCGTCATACACAGCCTGCGCAAGTGACTTGTTGAAACTGCCCAGCGAAGCGGGTGACACACACTACATGTACAGTATGGATCCGGTGTGAGTAGGCATAGCAACACGCAGGGACATATACCAGCACAAATGCGGACCACGCACATCAATGCGGGCTTACCTTGAAGTCGATACGGATGACCGGGTAACGGGCAAAGTGCTTGTCAAAGAACTCGGGGTGGTTCTGTTTCAACAGCGAGCCTGCAAACAGGCGCTCACGCCGCCTGCGTGCCTCGTCAAGATCGGGGTTCTCGGCACCAATGTCAGGGCAGTCGTGCACCGTCACGACGTTGAAGAACCGCTCAAGGACAGACAGGTTGAAGCTCTTGCCAAACCGCCGTGGCAGACAGACGCGCGGAGCAGTACAGTGTGATTCTAGGAACGCCTTGCAGAGGAGAGACTTGTCGACGACAAAGCCGCCCATTTCTGAGGTCCCGAGGAAGTCACTGCCTAGATCGAACCTATCACCCGTCGCCCTCGCTGGCAGGTTGCCGACTGCACCTGGCGGCAGATGCTCGTCGCGGCCGGGGGTGGTATGCAACTGCGAGCTGGTGCGGGCCGCCGGGCTTTCCGCAGATGCCAGCAAGCGCTTGCCGCTGATGCTGGCCAGGTCTGCAGCCGCAGTGTCAGCCGCAACGCGCTCCGATGAGGTATCGGCTGGCCCTCCTGGCGGTTGCGTCTCGGGGCGGGCGAGCGGGGCGGTTAGCGACAGGGCCCTGAGTGGCATACACACTGGCAAGCAGCGGCGGGCTCCGGCAGCGGCGTGGCCCAGGCATGGACATGCGTGGGTGGCCATGGGGCGGCACTGACGCTGCAGCGCAACCTGGCGGGCAGTGGAGAGGCAGGCAAAACGCAGGCCCACAGCGACACACGAGCGCGGGGTGCCGGCCGTGCTAGCGGTAGCAGTGGCAATGGAACGGGTGTAGCGCAACATGGTTCCCTCGAAAAGGCTGACGCTCAAATGGCTACCAGAGAAGTGATAGAAGTGAGGAGTGCAAGGCGAGTGTCGCGGGTGCGGATGTGCCGCGCAAGCACCAGGAGGTTCACACTGGGTCTCTGGCGCCACTCTCGGCTCGTGGCTTGGGCGACGTCTGACACTTGGCAAGCCGCCTCCTCTCCGGCAATTAGATCCGATTGGTTATGCGGGTGCCTGTCAGGCGGATTGCACTGTCACAGTGTATATTACTGTGCTCTGATCTGCGCTCAGTGCAGTTATCATCGTGGCGCCTGGGATTGCCGCTGGCAACATGGTACGTTGCGGCAAAAGTTCACGCAGGTGCTTGCTGTGTGTGTGGTGCCAGGCTGGGTCGTCGAGTATCAGCTCAGTCGCCTGTCAATTGTATGACACCGCTGGTATACATGCCACATGGCGGCATCCACCAAACACCGATCCTCGCACACCATCTCATTCCCCTGGGGCATGGGCACTTGCAACAAAAAGCAGCGTGGTAAATGCAGCATTCTGCTCGCTGGCTGCATGAGGTCACACAAGTGAGAACGTAGGGCTCGCTAGTCAAGAAATGCTGCCTGTCAGCAACTGACGTCAGTAACGTGAATGCGCTTCTAGAATGCACCTCGGGCCTAGTTCACATTCGCCGTGCATTCTGTGATGCGTTGGTCTCGGTGTTGTTTAAAAGGCAGCGTCAAAGCCCACTCCCTCTCATCCACTCCCTGGCCACAACGAAAAACACCACTTCCCTCAAGTCCAAGACCTCTAGCCATCCCGCCGCTTACTGTTCGGCTCACGCCAGCCGCTGCCGCTCCTTACTTTGCCCTCGCTAGTTTAACATGTGCTGCTACGCCACGGACGGTTATTTCAGCTGTTTTGCTTGTGGCGCCATTTTCGATAACCGAGATGAGTACATGGAGCACATGGAAATAGAGCACAGTGCTGGCTTATGATCGTATCCAGGCCACAAGTCCTCCGTTCTGCAAACGCATCCCCGTCCCGCGTCCTGGCAGAACATGGGACAGATCTGCCAGCAATCTGCTCGTGCGCTTGTGCCATGTTTGCAACCACACACTAGCTCACCATATGTGCGTTGACAAACATACAACCGCCGCAAGAACAGCGCCAAGCAAACGGATCGCCACATTCCCCTTTACCCACTTCTCTGAACTTGGCAGCGACGGGCCGTTTCCTGCTTGGCAAAGTCCAACGGCAGCCACACATTTGTAAGGCAGCTGCCGACGCCCATCTTGGCAGCTTTTCGTTACCATTCTTTCATCCAAGCACAGAATGACCAAGGTACTCTTCTCCTTGCTTCACCCATTGGCCTTCACCGGCAGCCACCAAGGTGTAGGGGCGTGTTAATGATGGAAGGATTGCAAAAAACGTAGGTAACAGCGCATGGACATGGCTACAGCGATGACAATGATGATGGACGGTTGGAATTGCTGGCTCGGGTATTACAACCATGACGATTTGCTGCCAAATGGCCGGTTTCTGTGCTCGAATGGGAATTAAACGTCAACAATCTTCCGCGAATAGAGATCTAGTCAAACCCCCCCCAAAGGATGGCCCGGTGAAGCACACCACGGCTGCGGCAGAGGGTGTCAAGCAGACGGATATGTCAGCAAGCATGACAAGCAAAGGGAGCAAAGAGGCGCTAGTCACTGGACAGCGCCTGTGGATCGCATGCACGGATGTCATCGCTGTATGCTCGCCGGAACCGCCGCGTCTCAGCCGCAGCACGTGGGCAGGCATTAGCGAGATCCTCGACCAGTCGCATTGCGTCGCAGAGCGGCGTGTCTAAGAGCTCTTTGCGAATGCGCAGTCTCTCATCGACAGCAGCATGTGCATCGACCAGAGCGTTCACAAATGCTAGGGCGCTGGAAACAGGGCGCTCGGCGAAAGCAGTTGACTCGGTGCAGGAGCGTGGCCCAGTTGGCTCGGTGCAGGGGCGTGGCCCGGTTGATTCGCAGTGGTCAGCACCACGAGTGCTTGGGGGCGGAGTAGGCAAACTGGCAATGGCGGCGATCTCAACGGCAAAGGCGTGTGTTCCGTTGGCCACCGAGTCAAATCGGTTCCGTAGCCCCAACGCGGTCTGTGCACGACTAAAAGCGGCCAGCACCGAGTATAGTCCCGTTTCAGCTTCCCACCTTGCCCCAGCACGGACTCTCCGGACAGAGTGTTTTGTGCACAGCTTTGTCAGAGCCCGAAGTGTACATGTGTGCACCTCCCAGCTATCCGTAAAGCTCAGCGACAGGACTAGACTGACTGGAACCGATGTTTGGGCTACGGCCGCCGCTCCCACGCCCATCGTTGCCAAGTATGAGACGCACTGGATGGCCTCCGAAACTGCGCTCTCTGGGATGGTCGCGTATTTGTCAAACCGCGCATCAATAGTCGTTGCCACGCTTTGGATATTGTAGTTTTGTTCGTCAACCTGTCCCGCGCGCGCACACACCCAGCAGAACAGTATCCGCTCCACCACCTGGACTGCGCTGGTTTCGGTAGCCGGGTGGCCATGCATGCAGCTGAGTGGCGACTCGAGGTGTCGCCGCAGCTCTAGCAGCGCCGCTGACAGCTGGGCAGCGTCAATCGAGTCGGACTGCAGTGCATTGTCAACAATGTTGACCAGCGCCTGTGTGTGGTGCACACGGAGGTTGTCAAGCGGCAGTGTTCGTGAGGCGCCACTGGATGTGCTACTTTCGGGCCCGACAGACACGGCAGAACTCATGGTACTTTCGTGGCGGCTATCGACAATGGCAGATTAGAAGTGGCCTTTTCCGCTCCCGTTTGCCCAGCGGTGCAGCTCGAGGAGGGGGAGGAGAGGAGAGAGCCTGCTACCGCGGGCGCGCGACGCCGACCGAGGGGAGGGGCCTGCCTAGAGATCTCGCTGCATTCGCCTCGCTCAGCCCAGCGGAGATGCTCCCTCCCTTCATTCCCTGCGCATTGCCCACATCAGACGCAGCAGGGTCCGGTCCCGTTTCATCAAAGGCAGGCAGCCCATTCTCGCGCTTCGTGTCCCGCGCAGTAATCTTGTCAGCGTGTTACTGCACGCTCTGTTGTGTGGAAGGGCAGGCGGCTTCGTGGGCCGTCCCGCGGACTGGTCCCAAGCAACGCGAGTGCCATGGCGCCCAGTAAATCAAAAAAGGCATCTTTAGGGGGGGCGTGGGCCGCAAACAGATGGACAACCAGACAAAGTGGTACTATCACTAGGCACGCTCGTGGAGATGTCCTTTGGGCGGGTGGTGGGAGGTGCTAGGCGTCCCTTCCCTATATGTCCAAGACCGGCAGGGCCTCACATGCCCAGCGTCTTTATAGTCCACTCGTACGCCATGAATGTCGCGGCGTTTGCCGGGAACGCCCTGAGAATGGTTGGGCCGAACCCGCGGAACAGAACACGCCAGTTTCCGCCCCGAGTCTCCTGGAACAGCGCCTGCGCCGCAGCCGTCGCAGACTTGTACTTGTAGTTCATTTGCACGCGCGATTTGATGACATCTTGCGGATACGCCGTCAGCCAGGCCGAGATTCCCGCAAATCCACCTGCCAAGAACTGCTCGATGCCGTTGCTCCGCGAGCCGTCAACAACACCCGTACGGCGGTACACAAACGCACACTTCAGGGCCTCGTACGCACCAAAGTATCCCCAGAAACTAGGAATATCACGCAGGATCGTGATCCCCAGTCCGCGGTACAGCCCGGTTATCCCGCGCTCCTGGAAAGTCCGCACACCACAGTTGAACACGCCCGTGTACGGCTTGTACCCGGGGGACGCCGCGGGCTGCGTTTGGAGCTTGACCTTGAGCAGCTCCACGGGGCAGTTCAGGAACGACATCACACCGCCCGCAAGCCCGCCCGCGATGGCCTTTTGTCCGATCGTCAGCGGCTCGCTCGAGTTGGCCTGGAACAGCCGCAGCATGTACCCGTTCGCTGCAAACACAACCGCGTTACAGAATCCAATGCCCGCCAGCGGCGATGTCACGCCCCTGTACAGCCCGGCCGCGCCCTCGGTCTTGAGCGTCGCCCGGAGGCAGTCCATGCCGCCCCTGTAGATCGGCGGGCTGGGCTGGGTCTGCATCCGCACCTTTATCGTGTCGAACGGGTGCCCGACGACTACCTGCGCCCACCCGCCCATCGTGCCCGCGGCAAAGTCGCCAACCGCCCTCGGCACCAGCGCCTGTCGGTCTTCGGTCAGTCCAGCCGTCTCCATCGCTGCCGCCCAGTCGGAATGCAAAGAAATACAGTTGCCCTGGGCACGAGAAAGAAAGGCGGAACGGGAGCGGGCAGGTGAGCGAGCAAGCGAGCGAGCGGGAGACGAGGCAAGGCGGAAACAGACAGGGAAGCGCGCTGCTCGACGTGGGAGAATCGGAAGAGACGCCCGCCGGGCCGGGCGCACCAACGCAACATGGCCCTGCAAGGCTTCGGATGCAGACGCAGGTGACGCGCGTGCTCCAGGATATCCGAATTTGTTGCCGCCAGTAACAGGGCGTCCGGGCCCCCACCCAACGACATGCAGCGCCGCCGCCGCCTGCAACCACTGGATCTCGTGCCAAATGTGACACACTTAGAGTGGCTGTGAGGCACAGATCTGGCCGCGCCGCCCCTGGCAGGCGCGAGGCAAATCGATGGCCGCCGATGGGGCCAGATCCGGTGATCGTGGCGGCGGCGGCAGGAAGGGTGCTGGCTGATCACTGTGCTGCATGGTGGCTTGCAAGGTCCGGCCTGACCGCTCCCCCGCGGAACACGCCTCCAATCGCCCCTGTCTTCCTGCGCGCGTCGTCTGCTGAAATTCCTTTACTTGCTGTCTTCTCGCATTGGGGCGTCGACATTCCGGCTCTTTATTTGCTGTGCTGCGCACGCCAGCGCTCCCCTACCGAACAGCACACACCGCCCCCTCCGCCAGCGCCGGCGAGAGCAATAAACAACAACAAACCGGCGATCCATGCTTTACGCGATTCTCTCCTACTTTGGAGGCGTGGAGAGCGCGCTTGGGTCGGCATGGGACAGGGTGCCGAGCGCTGCGTACTACGGCACTATCGCAGGCGTTTCCCTGGGCGCCCTTGCGATTGGCGCCGTGTGGGTGTTCCAGCGGGACATGGTATACCCGGCAGCCTTCCCGGCGCATTCCCGCGAACGTGTCCCGCTGCCGTCGCAGTTTGGGATGCCACACTTTGACGATATCCGGTTGGAGACGCCAGACAAGGTGGTCATCCGCGGGTACCTGATAAAGCAGCCCACTGACGAGGAGACAAGGCGTGCGGCCACGCTGGTCTACTTCCACGCCAACGCTGGAAACATGGGGCACAGGCTGCCTATTGCAAAGCTGCTCTACGACCGCACTGGGTGCAATGTGTTTATGCTCTCGTATCGCGGCTACGGTCTTTCGGAAGGACGCCCGTCAGAGGCTGGTATTAGGACCGACGCGCTGACTGCGCTCGAGTTTATCCGCTCGCATCCGCTGACGGCAAACACCAAGCTGGTCGCGTACGGACAGTCGCTTGGCGGGGCGGTGGCGATTGATATCGTTGCTGCGCACTCGTCCGAGTTTGCTGGGCTTGTTCTGGAGAACACATTCCTCTCGGTTCCCAAGCTCATCCCCAGCGTGCTGCCGATACTCAGGCACCTGACGTTTTTGTCTTCGGAAAAGTGGTGCTCGGACAATGCTATCCAGCAGATATCGGGTGTGCCGATTCTCTTCCTGTCGGGGCTGCAGGACGAGCTGATTCCACCGCCACACATGCGGGGCTTGTACGAGCTGGCGGCGCGCAATGCGGACGAGATGGCCGTGGCCCTTACGTGGGAGGAGTTTGAGAGCGGCAGCCACAACGATACGTGCATACAGCCAACCTACTTTGACCGCATCGCCGTCTGGTGGGAGGAGAATGTAGTCAAGGCGGATCCGTATGTGCCCACCGGCCGGCTGGGCACGCTGCAGGCCCGCGACTCTGTCGAAAAGTCCGACGGCGAGAATATTTATCGCGTCGAGTCGGCCGCAGCCGCCGGGAGAAGCCTCTCTGACACCGAAAGGAACCGTCCGTCTGCGTTCTCGGACTCGGACTCGGACTCGGACACGCCTTCACTGGCCGACAAGAAGGCCGAGTAGCGTCGCCCGCCCTCCTGCCACTGTGCACGAACGACTGCTGGCCACCCCGCTGATCCGTGTCGCAGGGCTAAACCCGCTGATCCGCGGCTTTTCCGATCCACGACGTTTTCGGCGATCCACGACGGCTCTCTTGCTGCATGTTTCCTTCCTTTCCTTCTCTTCCT
>JANBOI010000261.1:0-11857 GCA_027595825.1 Coemansia biformis
AATATTGCCCGCTTTTGGCAGACCTTGTTGGCTTAAAATTGGACCTTGGAAACAGGTACTGTGTTCCATATCCCGCACTGCGCGATACATGTTACATGTCACAGAGGGACATGGAGCTAAGAAATATACATAACATGTTAGTCGTGTACGGCAGCTGCCTCGACGCATTAAAATGGCAGCGGCCTGCCCCTGACATCGCCCGTTGGCCTTTAATAATGTCCCCACCAGGATGAACGTAAAAGTGAGTGGCTACTGCCGGGTGCCCCCACCAAGAGAGAGTGCTGGGACCTGCACCACCCATGCCATGGTACACACGTTGCACAGTGAGTGACATGATGTTACTAACCGCTACTACCTCTTGCCCCTCCCCAATCATCGCTTGCATATGTGGAATAGTCACTCCACTCAAAACCCGTACAAAAACTCATTTTTTAGTTATTAGATGTGCGATGCAAATGCCATGGTGGTTCTTCAGGTAGATTACGTGCCTGGCAACAGCAGATGGGCATATGGGCACCAACGGGCATCTGCCGGCATACTAAGCCCGGCGCCGGGTGTACTCCATCACATCCAGCAGCCGCTTGATCTCCTGGACCTTTGCCGAGACCGCCTGCACGCCCTGCATCTCGCGGTCCAACTGCTGGCACTTGCTGACTAGCAGCAGCTTCTGCTGCACCGATTTGTCAACTACCGCTGCCAAACTCTTGATGCTGCCCAGCGTCACGGCTTCTGACGCCTCCTCAATCCCGACGCGCTGCTCCAGCCGCTCCTGCAGCCGGTCCGTGTACGTGGTCAGCATCCGCGACAGCCCCATCGCCTGCTGTTCCAGCGCGTCCAGCACGCGTATCCGCTCCATGTACTCTTCGATGCACTTGGCCTCCATTGTTACCGTGCTGTGCTGTGCCGTGCTGTGCTGCGCGCTCGTGCCAAGGGAGAGGTGTGCGGGCAGTCGTCCAGGTGCTGGGGTGTGTCGAGCAGCCGAGGCGTCTAGCCAGGCGTGATGAGTGTAGCGCGAAACTAAGCAGAGCGGCGGGCAGGCTGCGGAGCCAAGAGCGGCTGCGGCGCACAGGCGCGCCAGCACGGCGACGTGGCCCGGCGCCGCGGTCGATCAGCCGATCACCACGTCGCACTGACGTTACGACAGGCGGACAGCGGGCTGAGGCAGTCCAGCCGTGCGGGCAGCGAGGGCGCCTGCACTGTTGCCTCCGCTACGCCTCACAGCTGCCAGCTTTCTGCAACTGGCTCTTCTGGTTGACGCTGTCGGGTCATGGCGCCGGCGCCGCTGCTTCCGTTCCAGCGGCGGGTGCTGGACGAGCTACTGGACGAGGACGCCCTGTGCGTTGTCGCGCGGGGGCTCGGGCTCAACCGCATTCTGGCAGAGCTGGCGCGGGTCTGCGCCACGCCGCGTGCGCTGGTCTTTCTCGTAAACTGCAGCGAACAGGACGAGGATGACCTACAGCACCACTTTATGCAAATGCGGTCCGGAGAGAACGCTAATGAGGCCACCGAGCTGCGGATAGTGAAGAACGAGACCAACGCGACCGCGCGCGGGCAGCTGTATCGACGGGGCGGGCTGATATCGGTAACGTCGCGGATCCTCATCGTGGACCTGCTCAACGAGGTGGTGCCAGTCGAGCTGGTCACGGGCGTCATTGTGCACAACGCCAGCCGAATAACAGCCGAGTCCATTGAGGCGTTTGTGCTGCGCATCGTCCGGCAGACGAACCCCAGCGCCTTTGTCAAGGCGCTGTCCGACGCGCCCGAGGCGTTCACCCTGGGCTTTGCGCCCCTGGAGAAGACGCTCAAGGTGCTGGGCCTCCGCCACGTGCATTTGTGGCCGCGGTTCCATGTGGACATCCAGCGAGACCTGTCTGCGGATTCGGCTCCCGTTATCGAGCTGCGGCTGCCGCAAACGCGGAGCATGGTGGAGCTGCAGCAGGCCGTGCTTGACTGCCTGTCGGCCACAATCGGCGAGCTGTGCTCGTCCACAAAGGCGCTGGATCCCGAGACCGTCAATGTCGAGAGCAGCCTGTTCCGCTACTTTGACGCCATGGTCAAGCGCCAGCTGAGTCCCTACTGGCACCGCCTGAGCGCGCGCGTCCGCAACATGGCCGACGACCTGACGCTGCTACGCCGTGTCGCCGAACTCATTACCGCGTACGACCCGGTATCGCTGCTGGAATACCTGGACGCGCTGCTCTTGTCGTCAAAACCGACGCCAGGAGGGCTCCCCGGGCCGGCAGCCTCGTGGATGGCCAGTGACTCGGCAAACATCCTGTACGCAGTCGCTCGCACGCGAACCTTTCGCAAGGTCCCCCGCGAACAGCTCCCGCAGCAGACACGGGAGCGGCTCGTCTCGCTGGGCCTGCCAGATACCATTGTGCCCGTGCTGGAAGTCCCGCCAAAACTGGAGATTCTGGCACAGGTCCTCGAGGAGATTGGCGTCGCCAACAGCGCGGCGGCGGGCCAGAACGCGGCGGCGGGCCCGGTGCTAGTGATGGCCGGGTCGGGTAGAGAGTGCCGGATGATCCGCGCGTATCTGGCATCGCTACACAGTCACGTCGAGTTTGATGTCCCGCAGCCGGACGGCGACGGGGGAGCCACGGCAGAGCGGCACCCACGGATGATGGTCGATATGCTCCGCGGCTTCTTCCGCTGGAAGGCACAGGCAGCCGGCATCCGCGCTGGCGGCGGTGCCAGCCAGCAGACGGGTCCAGGCACGGCCGGCCACGACTCGGCCGGCCGGCTGCGCCGTGCGCCCCCGGCCAAGCGCCGGCGGGTGCGCGGCGCGTCGTCCGCGGGGCTGAGGTTTCCGCGCGCGCCAGCCGAGGCGCTAGAGCAGGAGGCGTCTGATCTGGCGGCGGAGGTCGCGGCATTACAGGAGGAGCCGGACAGCGCCCATGATGCCGGCTTTGGAGTACACGAGTCAACAGGCGCTAGTTTGGATGCGCCTGGCGGCGGAGCGGGCTACCTGGACGACGACGACGAGTGGGCCGATGCGTTGTGCGCGTTTGACGAGAACTTTGGCTTGCTGTCCAGCAGCGAGACAGTCGTCGTGCACCCGTACTCGAACAGCAAAGGTGTCCTCCAGGCGCTGCTTCCCACCCATGTGGTGATGTATGCACCCTATCCGGCATTCATCCGGGAGGTGGAGGCGTACCAGGCGAGGGGTGCGCCCCTGAAGCAGGTGTACTTTCTGGTGTACGACAACAGCCTCGAGGAGCAGCGGTATCTAAGTGCGATCCGTCGCGAGCGTGAGTCGTTTGAGCGGCTGATCCGCGAAAAGGCCACGCTAGTGATACCAGTTAATGATGGCAACGTGGGCGCGCAAGCCGCGGCCTCGCCGGCAAACATGCTGCTGCGCGCTGTTGCAGCCCGCTCCCACCGCAACGCGCGCAGCGTGCCGGGCATGGACGACGCACCACAGCAGCCGCGCGTCGTCGTGGATGTGCGCGAGTTCCGCTCCCCGCTGCCCTCGCTCCTCCACGCGTCGGGGTTCGAGGTCATCCCACGCACGATCGACGTGGGCGACTATGTGCTGCACGACAACCTGGTAGTGGAGCGCAAGTCGCTGCCCGACCTCATTGGGTCCCTGCGCAGTGGGCGGCTGTTCAACCAGGCAGACGCCATGACTCGGCACTACAGTTACGCGGCACTGCTGATCGAGTTTGAAGTAAACACGTCATTCTCGCTGCAGGCGATCGGCGGGCTCAGCTCCGATATCGCGGTCAATTCTGTAACCAGCCAGCTGACGATGCTGGTACTGGCGTTTCCGCGCCTGCGCGTGATCTGGAGTAGCAGCCCCTACGAAACAGTCAGCATCTTTGCCGAGCTCAAGCAGGGGGCGCTGGAGCCCAGCATTGACAGGGCAGTGGCGGTGGGCCAAGATGACGCCAGCGTCGAGAGGGAGGGCGTGTATAGCCAGGCGCCCATTGCGCTGCTTCAGTCGCTGCCCGGCGTCACCCTCAAGAACTACCAGGCCCTGGCCAGGGCATACAGGAATGTGCGGGAGTTGGCCGCCGCCAGCCAGCCAGACCTCGCAGAGATACTTGGGGCCGATGCGGCCCAGCGGTTGCACGGCTTTTTCCGCTCAAAGGCAAAGTAGGCGGCGCCTACACGACCTGTAAGAGAAAGTAGACCCGCTGCGGCGAGGCACCCAGGATATCAAAGAAATCCGAGATCGGCATACCAAAGGCTACGTGGCCCATCAATGGGCTCTACCTAAGGCCTCCTGCGCCATCCCACAGCATGGCGGCATCCGGGCAAATCTGGTGGGTTGGATGCGGGCGGCAACGGCACAGTGTGCCCGCTCTCAACCACGCCCCTTGCATGTGCAGGTCAAAGATCCAAAGAACACGAGACATCCAGTCCTGTCCGGCCATGTGTATGTTGGAATTGATGATATTGTTGTCATTAGCCAGGCCCCAGCTATGGAGGGCATTGTCCCGCTCAAATGCAGAGGGGTTTTAGTCAGATCCCCCAACATAGAGTGTGGGAATTGCATATCCAGGGGCAGCGCTGGGAGGGAGACCCAGCGCTGGGTGCTAGGCAGCTGTGCAAATGTCGCTGACAGCGGCCTGGTAGAGTCCTATCGCATGAACATTGCTCGACCTTGTTGTGACGACAGCAATCTGGAGGTTGTCTGCGACCTTGATCTCCGAGAAGAACATGGACCCGTCGCACAGCTTGCTGGTGGTGTAAAAGTGCGTGGCGCCGCCGACGGAGCGCTGGGCGACGGTAAACACGTTGTTCATGTTGAGCTTGTTGCACATGTCCTCCATCGACGCAAAGCGCAGGCCGTGAATGGTGTGCACGCCCTGCCCCGACTCGGGGATGGTCTTCCACATGCGTAGGAATAAGCCCTGGTCGCACCGCCCGCTCTCCTCGAGCAGGATGTGCAGCGAGTACTGCGTCTGGAAGTAGAAGATTCCCGCCGTGCTCTTGACTGCGATCTGGATGTTTGTCGGCGGCTGCATCGCCATTGTCGGCCCGCCGACCACCAGCGGCAGACTGGTCTCGGTCGCGCTCATCGGCGCCAGCATCCCCACGCCCAGCGCCGCGCTGGGCATGATGCCGAACGTGTTCTTGTTGAACTGGATCGCAAAGTCGCCGATGGCCATGCCGCTCTTGTTGCCAAACGACAGGTCCATCTGGATCTGGCCGCCGCGCCGCGCGAATGTGCCCAGGATCTCCAGCCCCTGCGCCTGCTGCGCCTCGAGCAGCACGCGCCGGGCTGGCACGTAAGGCGCATTCGCCGACACGGCCGCTTCGCTCCCGGCCGCGCCGCCCGATGCGCCATTGCCCGTCTGACCGCCAAGCCCCCCAAACAGCGCGGTGTTGTGCATCTTTGCTGCCAGCTCGTTCATGTCCCGCTGGTGGGCTGCCGAGGTTGCCGTGCCTGCAAACGCTGCCGATGTCGCAGGCAGAGCCACGGCTGACGTGTATACAGCTGCTGCCGCCGCCGCCGCGGATTCGGGGGGTAGCGACGCAGACTTTGCCAGCCCCCAGAGCGGGTCAGCCGTTGGCAAGCTGGGCGCCGAGGCGAATTCCGAGCCTGCGCCGGAGCTGAGCAGCGGGTGCGCCGAGGTCGGCGTGGTGAATGAGCTCGAGGCGTAGAAGGGATCAGCGGAATTCCTGGCTGCGAACGTGGCAGACTCGGGAGACAGCGCCTGCGGGAAGGGCGACATTCCGAACGGCGACATTCCGAACGGCGAGGTACTCGTGGCGGCCATGCTGGGCGGTGACGCCACCAGCCGCGAGCTGCCCTGCTGCGAGCCGCTATTGGCCAGGCCGGCGAGGTGCGCTGTAGGAGCCGTCATGCTCCGCACTGGGGCGGCCGGCGCCAGGCCCGGCGCGCTGCCCGCGGCCGCGAGGTCGAACGCCGACGTGAACTGGCGCGTCAGCTCGGGGGCCGGCGACCTGTTGCCTGCCGACCACGTCGCCGCCGACCACGTCGCCGCCGCCGACGACGCCGAGGTGGGGATGTTGCTCAGCGCGTCCAGGCCCGCCGCGTCAAACGCGCTGTTGAGCATCTGCGAGTCAGGTGCCGCGCCGCTGGCGCCACTGCGGTTGCCGCCGATGATCCAGCCGCTGGTGTCCGCGTGTCCGCCGCGGCTGCCGCTGGCGCCGGTGCTGCTGCCAGCAGACACCATGTCCAGGCTGGCCAGGTTCATTCCGGACGTTCCAAAGTTTGCGTTGAAGCCGTACATGCCGCCCGTGCCGATGGCCATGTCGCTCTGGCCGGGATCCTCGTCGTAGTCCATCGACATCAGGTCGATGAGGACGGCGTCGTTGTTGGGCATCGGGCCCGGGGTGACATCGCTGATGTACGGGTTGCTCTGCCCGGCAGCCGCGCCGGCGCCGCCGACATCAAGCAACGACGAGCTCAGATGTGCGCTGTTGCTCCGCGACGTCGCGGGCGCCTGGGCGTCGGCGCCCTGCGACCCGTCGGCGGGCTTTGCGGCTGGCTGGCCTGCAGGGACTGTGCTGGAGCGCGGCAGGCGCGACACGGGCGGCGGCGCAATCGTCAGCCGCGTCAGCGCCGGCGACGCGCCGAGCACACGCCTCTTTGCAAACGGGATGAACGTCGTCGGCGGCTTGCGGTGGATCGATGCCAGGCTGCCGATCTGCAGCAGCAGCTCCTCCAGCAGCGGCATGTCGAGCCGCTCGCCCTCGGCCGAGATCTCGGGCCTTTCGGACAGTACCACTGCGCGCGCCATCTCGGGGTCGGTCGACAGGAGCCGCCAGTAGATGAACCCGCGGTCGCGGATATCGGGGCTGTCAACGTCCTCGGTCGCCCACTTGAGCACCTTGGGCACCAGGTCCTGGCCGGCGGTGGGGCGCTTGATGAACAGCTTGACGATGGCCGTCAGCAGGGCCAGCTGCACCTCTGCGGGGTCGTCCAGGAACGTCTCCAGAAACTTGCCCAGCACCTCGTCAGAGTTTTCAATGCGGTCCGAGTACTGGCCAATGATCCAGATCATCGCCGCGCGCGCCTCGGGCTCGTCAAGCGTGTCCAGGTTGTCGCACAGCGCGCCAATGGTCGACTCGTAGCGGTTTGGGTACTTGCGGAAGATGTCGCGGAGGACGATGATCGCCTCCTGCACCACGTAGCTGACCTTGGTCTGGATCAGGCCCAGAAGCGCGTGCACGCACCTGTCCGCGGCCAGCTCGATCTTGATCGCAATGCGCCCAATCGAGCGCACGGCCTTGCGCACAAAGTCGATGTCGATCTCAGTCGCGTACTCGGTGAGCTCGGTCAGCATCACGCGTGCATTCTCCTCGGTGGTCAGCGACAGGATAACCTCCAGCTTTGCCAGCTTGACGTAGATGGGGTCGTCGTATTTGCAAAAGAACGCGCGCAGCTGGTTCTGCAGGACAGTTGGCCAGCGCTGCAGCAGCAGCTGGATGTTGCGCAGCGTGATAAACTGCACCTCGGGCCCCGAGTTGAGCAGCGTGACCAGCGGCGGCGACAGCTTGCGCAGGATGGGCTCCAGCACCTCCACCTGCGCGACGTAGTTCATCATGTACGCAATGACCTTGACGCACGCCAGCACCACGCCCGAGTTGCCGTGCTGCAGCCGCGGCAGGATGCGCTCGATGACAGTCTCCGCGTCGTCCGAGCTCTGCGGCGTCACATACATTAGCGACTCGATGATGTATATCTGGCCCCACTCGTTGCACTCGTTCAGCGCCGTGATCAGCTTGCCTGCAATCTTCATGTTGAGCTTGAGCTTGATGTGCGGCGAGCGCTCCGACACCTCGGTCAGCGCGGCCACGGCGTTGGCCACAACCGACGGGTTGCTGTCGGCCAGCAGATCCTTCAACATGTCGAGGAAGCGCTCCTCCTCGACCAGCGAGCGGTCGAACATGTAGAGCTTCAGCACCGCCATCGCCGCCGTCTTGCGCACGTACGGATCCCGGTCGCGCAGGCAATGGCGCAGCGGGTCTATCAGGCCCTCAATGACCCGCTCCACGTATATGTAGCCCATGGTGCGGATGGCCATTGCCCGTATGAGCGGGTTCGCGTCGTTGACGTCGTCCTCAAAGCTGCTCGCCGCATGGTTTGCGATCTCGGCGCGCGCCCGCGCGTAGTTGATGAGGAACAAGTACACCATCTTCTTCACCTCCAGGTCGGGGATGCCCATGCAGGCGATGACCTCGCGGAACAGCGGCGACATGTCGTTGCCCATGGTCATATTTGCGACGACCTTTTTCATCGCGACCTTTTTCCGCTGATACCGCGGGTCCTTCTTATCCGACGTCAGCTCCGCCCGGAGGTCGTGCACCTTCCCTACAGCCGCGGACACAGTCAGCACACACGCACGGGGGGACGCGCCCTCCACGTCGTCGACCTTAGCATGGCAGGCCCACTGTCGACCATTGGCATGGCAGGCCCGCTGCGGGCTCATTTACTGTGCGCCAGGCCGCGTCGTGGCAGCCTCCCCCCGCGTCTACTTGCCTCGCTGGAAGAACTTTGCGTCCGACATTCTCCCAGTGGCCCCCCTGCGCTGCGTGCGGAACTACTGCCGGCCACGGACTGCGCCGGGTTGTTGTTTTCTATCCAGCGCCAGGCAAGGCGGGAGGAGGCGGAATCGCGCAGATGAGGACGGCGCGGAGCACAAGCGGAAACGAGAGCCGGGCCGCGGGAGAAGAGGGAGCACGGGCGGGGCCGCTGGGGTCGCAGCGCTGCCAAAAAGCGATGGTATTGCAGGCACAACCCGGCTTGGGCTCGCCGCGTGTCGCTCAGGGACCAGTGTTCTCGGCCTGTCCTGGCCCCTGCCTGCACAGCAGGGCAAAAGGGCTGGCCCCGCCACCGCCAGCCTGGCCATTTTGTTTCCTCGCCCTCCCCTTCAGCCTCCATTCAGCCCCAGCCCGGCATTGGCTTGCAAGCGTGCACGCGACGCCGAGCACCGCGCCTGGAGGGGGCGCAGCGAGGACATTAGCAGAATGGCGGGCGGGATGGACATTGTCTTTGAGGGGTTCGACACGACGGCCGACCTGGCCGACGGCGCGGGCGTCTCGGAGCAGCTGCTGCCAGACATGGAGAACGACGAGCTTGTCCGGGATGTGTTGACACGGGGCGTGGACCTGCAGCAGTACTCGCGGCAGATCGAGCATGAGCTGCAGGCGCTCGAGGGCGAGCAGCTGGCGAGCTACGAGGCGCACGAGGGCGCGCTGGTGGAGCTCGACGCGGAGATCCACCGGTGCGACGAGGTGCTGGAGAACATGGAGGAGCTGCTTGCGAGCTTCAAGACGAGTCTGGGGTCGATCAACCAGGACATCCAGACGCTGCAGCGCGACTCTACGTCGATGAGCCAGCAGCTGCGCAACCGGGTGGCCGCCGAGAAGCAGCTGGGGCGGATTGTGCAGGGCGTGGTGGTGGCGCCAGAGGCGGTGCGGATGATCTGCGACGGCGAGGTCAACGAGGCATACCAGGAGTGCCTGATTGATGTGAACAAAAAGATCGCGTACCTGCGCGTGCACGGCCGGCAGCACCGGCGGCTTCGGGCGTTTGGCGAGATGCAGCCAGAGCTGGAGCGGCTGCGGCTCAAGGCGTCGTCGCGGGTGCGCGAGTTCCTGCTGGACAAGACCAACTCGCTGCGCGCGCTCAGCACCAACGCGCACGTCGTGCAGAGCTCGGTGTTTCTCAAGTATCGCTTCCTCAACCACTTTCTCATCGAGCGGCACGCAGAGGCAGCGGTGGAGGTGCGCGACACGTACATCCACATCATGCGCCAGTACTACCTGGACCACTTTGGGGCGTACCAGCGCGGACTTGCGCGGCTCGAGCGCGTGGTGGCGGACCGGGCGGACGTGGTTGGCGCGGAGGAGCCGGCCAAACTTGGCGGCCTATTTGGGTCGGGCAAGGCGGCGGCCGCAGGGGCGGCGTCGGCGCGGGACCGGACGAGCGTGTTCAACCTGGGCGGGCGGGCCGCCGTCCTGGACGCTGACGACCCGCGCGCGATCGTGCTGTCGGTCGCGGGCGAGGAGGGCAGCCGGAAGCCGTTCGAGGAGCTGTTCCGCAGCTTCAACCTGGCGCTAATGGACAACGCCACGGCCGAGTACGAGTTCATCATGCACTTCTTTGTCAGCCCCAAGGCGCGGCAAAAGGCGGCGGGCGCGGACATGGTGCGGATGGTGTTTGAGCACATCTTTGAGCCGAGTTTGCGCAGTGGCGAGCAGTTTCTGCGGACGTATCTCGATACAACGCACGACGCGCTGTGCGTGCTGCTGTGCGTGCGCATCGTGGCGCGGATGGCGGGCGAGCTGCAGCGGCGGCGGGTGCCGGTGCTGGACGCGTACGTCAACGCGCTCAACATGCTGCTGTGGCCGCGGTTCCAAGCGCTGCTCGACAGCCACATCGAGAGCGTCAAGCGGCTGACATCGTCGCGCGCGCGCTCGCGGATCGACACGCAGCCGCCGGCGACGGTGCGCCGCTACGCCGAGCTGGCATCGTCGCTGCTACGGCTGAACGTCGGATACAACACGCACGTGGTGGCGCTGAGCCTGGCGCGGCTGCGGGCGGAGATGCAGGCGTATCTGGCACATGTGGCGGGCGGTAGTGCGGATCGGCACGCGGCGCTGGTGTTTCTGATTAACAGCTACGACGTGTTGCTGACGGTGCTGTCTGAGAACGGGTTCGGCGAGCGCGAAGAGGAGGTGAGCAGCTGGAAACAGGAGCTGTCGTCGACGGTGCTTGCGTTTGCCGAGGCGCAGATGGAGGCCCGATTCGGGTACCTGAAGCAGTTTGTTGCGGAGGCCGAGCAGCAGTCGGACATGGGACAGATCAGCGCGGATGCGCTGAGTCACGTTGCCACGACGTTCAATGCCGAGTGGCGCGCGCACATTGCGGCCATCAACGTGGCGGTGATCCAGAGCTTCTCCAACTTTCGCACCGGAACTGAGATCCTGCACGTGGTGCTGGGCCAGCTCATCATCTACTACACGCGCTTCCACAGCATATTTGACAAGCGGTTTGCGCGGCGCCGTGGCGGCAGCGGTGGCGGCAGTGGGCCCGCGGGTGGTGTGTGTCAGCCGGTCGGCGTGCAGAACGTCATGGTCGAGATCAAAAAGTACCGCAACAACTTTTAGCAGAGCAGGGCGGGCCACGGTCGGCGGACTGCGCCTGCATCAAGTAGCTTGTTGCTTTGTTGACGAACGCTCTAGTACACCCCAGCGGGGCGATGCCCTCGGTAGCTAAGGCTCGCCCAAAGTCACCCTGTCGTGAGCATGGCAGGACAAAGCAGGTCAACTCATATTATTTGTTTCATTGGGCTGTGTGTGCAAGGCCGCGGTATCCAAGTGCACGGCAGTGAAAGCTGGCAGAGAGCCCGACAGACAGCGACAGCAGCGATGACGAGCCGCTGATGACACTGCCGGACCACAATGGCCCGCAGCCGCACCTCCAACACCAACAACAGCATCTAACCGAATCAGCTACAGCTGATTCTCTGGAAACCACAAACACAGGATATGTAAGGTGCTAATGGCGGGCACCGCTTCAATGGAGCACAGCCCTGGTGGCATGCCCTTGCCATCCCGATGGCCCGCACGTGGCGCTACCAGAGACACAAGTTACCAACCTCCTGCCACTTCAGCCCCTGGTGTGTCCATGGTGTGAAACCATCGTCGCTACCACTCAAAACTTGTCGGATAGGCTTCTCATGGGATTTTATACTCTGGTTTAAAGAGGTCAGTCGGGAAAATGTCAACAGAAACGTGCGCTGTCGCGTGGCGAGTGGCAGTGGATGGGCGCGCATGGGGGGCGCTTAGCGGAACTGAGTGATCATCTTGTTCAGGACCTCCTCGTGCGAGAGGCTGTCGGCATCGGTGGCCTGGATGTCGGCAACGATGC
>JANBOI010000262.1:0-11833 GCA_027595825.1 Coemansia biformis
GCAGCAGCAACCCGTGCTCTGACATCACATGGCCGGGTGACCTGTGCTCCGGCAGTGGCGACTCGTAGCCGTGCAGTGACCCATGCTCCTGTGGCGGCGTGCAGTGCCCTGGCTACGAGGGCTGGTGCCATGGCTGCGAGGACAGGCGATCTGGCTGCGAGGACAGGCGATCTGGCTGCGGCGCGTGTTTCCCTGGCTGCAGCGGCCGATGACCAGCCCGTGGCCAAGCACCAGCGCACGTAGTCATCGACAACAACAACAACAACCCGCGGCAGTTATCGCTGCCTTGCAAACGGTCTGTCCGATGATCTGTCCTTTCCCATGTGGGGGAAGCACAGTAGGGCAGTCAAGATGCTGCTACGTGTGAGCAGGTAAGTGCCAACAGTGCTGTGCATGCTGCGTGTATTGCAAACTACTCAAACGATGTGTCTTACTCTGCCATTCTGTTCTGCCGACTGCCGGCACTAACCTCGCCCGACCGCCGACACAAGCTGCCGACGCAAACAATGCATCCCAACTGGCACAAATCTGCCCCACGATCCATGGCCAAACCTGCCATCCACCCGCGCAAATGGCACAGCATGCTGACACATACCTCCATTCAACCCCAGCGCCAGCCCTTTTGCAAAAATTTAGTAGAATGAAACGCTTCCACTGCTCAAGATGGTGCCGCACGGCAGCACCAGATCAGCCGCTTGTCTCGGCTTCAATCAGGGTGGCGCGCTGCTGAGCCCGGACCTTGCGCAGCGAGGCGGCATAGGCACCGATGGGCGTGCTGTCTGGGCTGACGGTGTTCATGAACTGGTTGGCCGCCGTGAGATTGGAGGGGCTAAAGTCGATCTTGTTCCGGTGCTGCTGAACAAGGCGTGACGTCTGGTCAATCCTCTCCAAGAGTCCCTGCAGCTGCTTGGAGAAGCGCGCCCACGAGCTGCCAACGCGCTTCCGCCACCGCCGGAGCTGGAGGGTCGCCGGAACGACCCACTCGGGGAACGCAATGCGCACCGACTGTGACGCAATGGCATCGGCGAGCAGCCCAAAGATGCTCTCCAGCACCGCCTCGAGGTACACACGCGTGTGCTCATACTCCTTGGGCGCCTTCAGCTGCGCGTCTAGCTGCGGCGGCTTCAGCGTGCTCTTTAGCGGGCGCCGGCCCAGGAACTCGGCCGACTCGAGGACCTCGATGGCCAGCGGGAGGATTGGAATGTAGACTCCGGTCGCCGACGATAGGCGCAGCAGCATGTTGAGGCAGTGGATGCGCAGGGGGAAGTACTTTGCCGTGGGCACAAGACGCACAACGCCCAGGATGACCTGCGTGACCGGGTACACGAGCGACTCGAGCGTGCTGCAGAGCTCGGGCGCCTCCTCGGCGCGGTCGCCGCAGTAGGTGGCCAGGACTTCGACCCAGAACGCGAGGCTGTTGATGAACTGCCAGTTGTAGATCGCGCGGAAGGACTCCTTGCTCCGAAGCTGCATCGAGTTGCGCAGGTGGATTGCCAGCTGGCGGATGTAGACAAACGCGTGCTGGTAGCTGGCCTTTGCGTCGTGGCTGAAGAGCTCGACGCCGCAGTTGCGCATAAGCTGGATCGTGGTCAGCGACGCGAGGGTCTTGACGTTGCTGGTGCGGACGTACGTCAGGTACATCCCCTTGAGCGCCATGTCGACAATGCCGGCCGGCGAGGCCGCCACCAGCTTCCGCAGCGTGAGCAGTGCAAGGATACGCACGCCGTCGTCCGCCGCCGCCGAGCCAAACAGCCGCAGCAGCTCCTTGACGAGATCCCGCGTGAACCGCGCGAATGTAGCAAAGTACGGCACCACGCGGTCGCACTCCTTGATTAGGTACTGGATCATCGCCGGGTCGCTCATTTGCCGCAGCAGCTCGAGCAGGCTGGCCAGATACGACTTGATGAGCGCCCGTACAACCTTCCACTTCTTGGTCTTTCCGTCAATCTTGCCGTTGACAATGGGCGCGTAGTGTCCAATCGCCTTGGGCGCCACGCGGATGGACGTGCTGACCGTCTTGTTGAATATGCGCATGCCCTGGATGCGGAACGGCGTGTTGCCGGCCCCGTCGTTCTCCGACTCCATGTGCGATGCGGCGTACAGCGCGAGTAGCAGCTTCTTGAGTGCCCGGATGGAATTGTCCGTCGCGATCTCTCGCTCCCAGGTGCTCAGCATCTTGGACGTCACCTCCGTTCCAGTGGCGCCGGCCTCCTGAGCGGCCTCCTGAGCGGCCTCATCGGCGTCCTCATCGGCGTCCTCCATCTCGGCATCACTCTCTGGCTCGTCACCGTCGCTGTTTTGCTCCAGGATCTTGAGCGCCCCAGGGTCGTTCTTCTGCATGAACTCGAAAAACTTGGGATCCTTTTCCTTCATTGCTTCTAGGTTCTTCTTGAACTCATCCTCCTCATCATCCGAGTCAGCGCTGCCATCATCACCGCTGCCGTCCTCTTCCTCATCGTCATCGACGTCGTCGCTGCCGTCAGAGTCGCTGCCGTCAGAGTCATCGTCCGAACCAAAGCCCACGTCATCGTCGTCCTCGCTGTTGTCGCCCTTGAGGAGAGCTGCAATGTCCTCATCGTCAGACGAACCGCTGGCGTCGTCGGCATCGGCATCGGCCTGCATGAACTTTTCCAGATTCTCGTCTCTACAGTGGAACACCACAGCACAGATCAGTTGAGTGCACCGTGTCCAGCTGCCATATGAGCCTGCTACCGCTTCCACGCTGTCAGCGTACGCATTGCTCAGCCTACTGGGCGGTCGCCGATGGACTACTTACACTCCCTTGACGCGCGACCCGGCAAACTCGGCCAGGCCGTCGACCTCGTCGATACCCGTGAAAGGCTCCGCGTCGTCGTCATCACCACCGGCACCAGTGCGCCTGCCCTTCTTCAGCTCGCGCTTTTTGTGGAGCAGCTGCGCCTTTCTGTTCTTGCCGCGACGCTCAAGCTCGCCCTTGAGGTGCTTCTGGTTGAATTTTCTCGTGGCCTTCTTTACTTTGCCCATGGTTCCGTCTCCCTCTCTATCCACGCGCTGGATCGACGCAAACAAGGTACGGCGCCGTCTGAAGGACAGCGGGCGGCGCAGGCGAATTCAGAACGTCGGGAAAGCAAGGCCCGCGTCGTGCCGGCCCGTGCCTGCGGACGCGCCTTTTGTCGCATTTTTTTTCTGGATCCGATCAGGCTGCGTACGGGGCGTAATCGCCGCCGGGAGGGGGAAAAACTTTGGCTGGGGATCACGCCCGCCGATCAGGCGCGGCGCACTTTGCCTTGGCAGCAGCCGGGGCGAGCGCACAGCAGGCTTGCTGCCTCCACACCACACATTTCTGAAGAATAATTTTGCAGACATGGTAAGCCCGCCGTCGGCAGCTGCACGGTGCTGGTAGGCGCCGGCTGGACGGAGCGGGACGAAGCGAGAGGACTGCGTGCAGCACGCTAACACCGCGAGCACCCGCGCCGCCGCCTGTAGAAGGTCAAGGCGCTTTCGCGGAGCACCGCGGACTACACGCGCGAGACGAAGAGCGACATCCAGCGGCTTCCGCGGAACGTCGACCCGGCGCTGCATCCGCTGGAGCGGGCGCGCGAGTACAAGCGCGCCCTCAATGCGGCCAAGCTGGAGCGGATGTTTGCCAAGCCGTTCCTTGCCAGCCTCACTGGGCACGTCGACGGCATTTACTCGATGGCGAAGAACCCGTGGGACCTGGATCTGATTACGACCGGTAGCGGCGACGGGGAGATCCGCATGTGGTCGCTGTCGAACCAGGAGACACTGTGGCGTGTGCCCAGCGCGCACCGCGGCATCGTGAAGGGCGTGTGCAATGTGCCGGGCGGCGAGACTGACCGCTTCCTGTCGGTCGGTGTGGACAAAATGGTCAAGGTGTGGAGCCGCACCGAGAGCGCTGCGGTGGCGGGCGACGCGACGCCCGAGCCGGCGGCAACATACAGCGGCAAGCACGCCTTTAGCGGCGTGGACCACCACCGGAACCGGCCGCTGTTTGCGACCAGCTCGTCGCTGGTGGAGGTGTGGGACGTCAACCGGTCGGAGCCGGTCTCCAACCTGACGTGGGGCGCCGATACGACCAACACAGTGCGCATGAACCAGACCGAGGTCAACGTGCTGGCGAGCTGCGGAACCGACCGCTCGATCATCTTGTACGATCTGCGGACCAGCTCGCCGCTGGCAAAGCTGATTATGACGCTGAGCACAAACGCGATTGCGTGGAACCCAATGGAGGCGTTCATGTTTGCCACGGCCAGCGAGGACCACAACGTGTACACGTTCGACATGCGGCGTATGGACCACGCAGTCAACGTGCTACGCGACCACGTGTCGGCCGTCATGGACGTGGACTATTCGCCCACCGGGAGCGAGCTGGTGAGCGGCGGGTACGACCGGTCGGTCCGCCTGTGGGACATCAAGCGCGGGCACTCGCGCGACATATACCACACCAAGCGCATGCAGCGGGTGTTCTGCGTCAAGTACACGCTGGACAACAAGTACGTGCTTTCTGGCAGCGACGACAGCAACCTGCGGCTGTGGCGTGCCCGTGCGTCTGAGCGTGTTGGTGCAAAGTCCAACCGCGAGCGCGCTACCCTCGAATACGCGGAGAAGCTCAAGGACCGCTACAAGTACCTGCCCGAGGTCCGTCGAGTGCTGCGCCAGCGCAATGTCCCGAGCGCCGTCAAGCGGGCGTCGAGCACAAAACAGGACATGCTCCAGTCGCGGAAGCGGAAGGAGGAGAACCAGCGCAAGAACTCCAAGCCCGGCGCCAACCCCCGTGTTGCCGAGCGGAAGAAGGCCGTTATCGGCGTTACCACGAAATAGAGCATGCATGCGCACGTGCAAGCGCGCACGATTAGCGGTGGTCCAGTCGCTTGTGATCTGCCGTGGGAGCTGGACAAGCGAGGATCCGCCGCCGTGGGCGAGCGTTCCACACCATGCGGGCTGCTCGCGGCGCCTCCCTCCCCTCCGCCCCTTGTTCTGCCTTTTGCTCTGCTGAATTCAGACCACAAAATATCTTCCTCTCCGTACCGCTCGCGCCTGTCCGAGAAACCCCCCCTGCGCATCACTCTGCCTGGTATAGACACTGGAGACATGCCGCCTGTAGTCAGCGTGTCGCGGACCGAGCACTTCTCCGCTGCGCACCGCCTGAACAGCCATCACCTGAGCGCCGAGGACAACGCTCGCGTGTTCGGGAAGTGCAACCACGTCAACGGGCATGGCCACAACTACGTCCTGGAGGTCGTTGTGCGCGGACCCGTGGACGCGGAGACCGAGATGGTCGCCAACATCACCGATCTCAAGCGCTGGATAAAGTCGGCGGTGCTGGACGTCGTCGACCACCGCAACCTCGACCTGGACGTCGCCTACTTTCGTACGCGTGCCAGCACAACAGAGAACCTCGCCGTCTTCATCTGGCTCCGTCTGGCGCAGGTGGTGCCCGCGGGCCTCCTCCACCAGGTCATTTTGTCCGAGACCCCAAAGAACAAGGTGATCTTTACTGGCGAGGGCCTTACCGACAGCGACTACGCTGCAGTCGCAGATCCCGTCTGACACTTAGAGTCATCGCATATATGAGAACCGACGCTTCCATAAATGCTACACTGCCAGTACGCGGAGGATGCAGGGGGGCGGCACGGGCAAGAAGAGGCGCACACTACGCATCGCCGCTAGGGGCGCTGCCGCTCAGCGTGCCCAGCTGCCAGGCCGGGATCGTGGGCGTCGGCATCGACTCCACGGACTGCGCGTCGCTCTCTGCCAGCGGCAGCCGCGGCGACACCCCCGGGCTCTGGCGGTCCGAGTCGCCGGACACCGAGGGCGTCGACGGGCGGGGGGCTGGCGACGACCCATGGGCCGGCACGCGCCGGCTCAGTATCAGGGACCGGAGGCTGCGGATGTCTGCCTGTACGTCGGCAATCTTCCCGCCGTCATCCTTTGTGCCCTTGGCTGCGAGCGCGGCAATGCTCTTCTGCAGATCCTCGAGCGTCTGCAGTAGCCGGCTAGTCTGCGTCCGCTGCTCGGACCCGTGCGTCGCCACGTCATCCATGGCCGCCGCCATCCCCTCGATGGCGTCGCCGGACTTTTGCGCCTGCTGCGCCAGCGCGTCGAGTATCCGCACCGTGGACTCGCTGAGCGCCTCCAGCTGCTTGCGTGTCTGCTCGCCCTGCTCCAGCAGCAGCTTCCTCTCCTCCTCCAGGCGCTTATTGTCCTCGCGGGCCTCAAGCAGAGGCACGACGTACTTTCTTGCCAGCATGATAAGCCCGTATCCCAGCCCGCCGGCGACCACCGCGGCAATAAAGTAGTCCTTCCAGTCCAGGTGAGGCCGCGGCGGGGGCGGCGGCGGCCGCCGCAGCGGCTGCGCGTAGCCGAACCCCGGGGCCGGGGCGGAACCAGCGGCATTGCTCCCCGCTGGCTGCGGCTGCGGGTCTCGGGCACGGGCCAGCGCGTCTTCAATCTCGGCGTTGGTGAGCCCCTTGGTCTCAAGGAACGATATCTTCTTGGCCAACGTCGACGCCTGCACCTTGGGGTCGGCCAGGAACCGCACTGCCGACTCTATGATGTCCTCGCGCAGGGCCTGCGGCGCGGCCGCGGCCTGCGGCGCCTCCGCCGACATTCACGTGGCTGCTGCTGCTGCTTTCGCTGGAGTCTCTGCGAGCGAGGCAGCCCGCAATGTGTAATGCGCCGTCAAGGGGGAAGGTGCGCCCGCAAACAGAGGAATTAAAGTACAAGACAAATGCGAAGCTGCGGGCTGGCGTGCACAGGAGAGCAGGGAGGGCCAGGCCCCGCGTGGGGCGGGGGCATGTGGAACCCGGCTCTGCCTGAACGCACCAATTGCCCGCCGTGGCCTGTCTGCCAAAAGTGGCGCTCCGCGCATCGGCATGTGATTAATGGCCGTCGCTGCCGCGATTTGCCCGGCTCGCGCAAGTTCCAGATTGCTCCCCTGTTGCGGCGCCGCTTCTTGACTGACCGCCACCCCAGCCGCTCTGGATCCCAGGGACGGTGCCGCGCCCTGCCGATGGAGTCTGCGCCGGCGGCCCGCATCGTCCGCGGGCGCGCGCGCGGAACCACGACTGCCGCCGCCACGCGCCGCCTGCTGGCGGCCAGGACGTATGGCGCGCTGGCGCTCGCAGAGTCCAAGCGGCTGGCCCGGGCGCACACTGCCGCCGTGCATAGCCTCTCCATCGACGCTGCCCAGGGCCGGTACCTGCTCTCAGCCGGCGCCGACACGTCAATCCAGCTATACGACCTGGACGCCTGCGGCCCGGCCGGCCCGGGCGCCCGGCAGATCGAGGCTGTGCGGTGCGTTCCGCCGGGCGCCGGCCACGGGCGCTTCATCTCCAGCGTCGCGTGGTACCCCGTAGACAGCGGCATGTTCTCTACCTCGTCCTTTGACGGCACGCTGCGCATCTGGGACGCGTCCACAGTGGCCGAGGCCTGCCAGTTTGATCTGGAGTGCCGGATATATTGCCAGGCGATGTCGCCAACGGGCGCGCACGCGCTGGTTGCTGCTGTCTCCGAGTCGGCCTACATCCGGCTGGGCGACCTCCGGACGGGGGCGTTTGCACAGTCGCTGCTGGCGCACCAGTCGGGCGGCACCGCCGTTGCCTGGTCGCCCGTGGCGCCATACGTGCTCGCGACCGGGGGCACCGACGGCAGCCTGAGGCTGTGGGACATTCGCCAGGCCGGCTCCCACTTGCACGACTTTGGTGGCAGCACAGTCGCGCATGCCGGGGGCGTGGCTGGCTTGCTGTTCGCGGCGGATGGCCAGCGTCTTGTCAGCAGCGGCGCCCGCGCAGACGTCCGTGTTTGGCACATCGACTCGCCGCAGTCGCCGCAGTTCGATCTGCCCAGCGACACTCCAAGCGAGGACGGCGGCGGCGGCGGGCGCACGAGCGCCAGGTACGGCGCTGCTGGGAGGTGCGAACTGGCTCTCACGACCGCATCGGGCGGTGCGGCCGGGGCGGACATCCTGTTCTGTCCGAACGGCGACACCACGGTATCAGTCATTGACATTGCCAACGGCAGGCGGCTGGCCCCGCTGGATGGCCACTTTGCCACTACGCTGTGCGCGGCATGGAGGCCGGGGCGCGCAGAGCTCTATACGGGCGGCGCTGATAGCAACATACTTGTCTGGTGTGCTCCGGAGCGCGCTGCGCCCGACGAGGACCTGGCCGAGCTACAGGCCGACGCCTGGTCCGAGAGCGAGCCCGAGGCAGAGTAGCCTGTTGGGACTGACAGACAGCTTTCTCCGGCCTCTCCGGGCCGTTCTATGACTAGGCGCACAGTCGCCGCACTTCACAACGGCCGAAACCGCACCGAGTGTAGCAAGTGCAGTTTGTCGCTGGAGCGCAGGCGCATCAGATGCCAAGGCTGGAAATGGTGCTGTCTGCGATATCTACGCGGTTTTCCAGCAGCCCCCGGATCTCCTTGGTCGAGAGCGGGGCGTGCGAGGGCGCGTCGGCGGCCGCCGGGGCCTTGAGGATGTGTTTAATGTCTGCGGCAGACTCGACTGCCAGGGCGTCGGCCATCTGGACGAGCCGCGAGAACTTGGGCCGCAGGGAGACGCCAGACTCCTGCTCCAAGTACCGCTGGATCTCCCGCACGTCCTTCTCAAACATTATGCCTCCGAGCATATTGAACTTTGACTGGCGGATCGCGCGCTCCCAGTCTTGGGCCAGCGAGCCGATCGCGAGCTCCAGCGCCGCCGCGAGATTGGCCGCTGTCAGTCGCGGCCGCAGCTGCTGCACAAGGTGCCCGAACTTGATGACGAACCGCTTCTGGAACAGGTTGTCGTTCTGCATGTCGTTGAACTCCTCGTCGGTTAGCACGTACTTGATGTCACGGTACGAGTGTTGCAGAGTGGTCCGCATCCATGGCTTGAGCAGCTGCGCGCCAAGCTGGTCGAGGGAACGCTGCTTGGCATAGGCAAACTTTGCCGAGAACGCCGCAAACGTGTCTATTGCCGTTTGCGCCGCGGCTAGGTCGTCCTGGCGAGCGGTGCGCGGCCACTCGGTGCCGATCATGGCGCGCAGCTCCTCGGCGGTCTTTTGCAGATACGCGCACGCGAGATCAAGGTTGTTGAGGGCCACCAGGATCCGACGCTGCGAGTGCGCCTGGCCCGCAGCGCTACTCCAGCTGCTGAGCGCGCGCACCTCCATCGCAGCGAGGAACTCGCTGTTCATCGTGGATATGACGCACTGGGCCACCGCGCCCACGGCTGCCGGCCGCTGGATCGAGATGGCGTGCTCGAGCGCCGTTTTGACCACAAAGAACATGTCTCCGACACACGACGACGTCTGCTGGAAGCCGAGCGCATCGGGGCCAAATGCCGCGCCCTGTGTCACAGCCCCCGGCCCCACTCTCGCGCCTAGGCCGCGTGCCGCCGCCTTTCTCTTTGCCGCGCCGCCGCCGCCGCCGCCGCCAGAATCACTGCTGACCGCATCCTGCCACCCGGCCAGGCTGTCGGCGTCGTCTAGCGCCATGGCCTTTGCCACCGATCGGGTGATGAAGAAGACCTCCAGGGCAACGTAGACGTCGGTCAGCCACGCGAGGCGCGCAGTGAGCGCCGTGTGCCCGACGAGGCCGGTTTCGTCGTCAAACACCACGCCAGCGTCGCGGCTCGCCTGCGCAGAAAGCGGAACGAACTTTGCGGCCGTCTCTGGCCTCAAATACACGCGATCCCTTCCGCCAGGCACGCCAGCCAAGGCTTTGGCCTCGGGCGCCGCCCTGGACGCGAGGAACCGGTGGAACGTGGCGACCTGGCGCCCGATCAGGACCATCTCGGCGAGCACGTTTGTGATATCCTTGAACTCGGCATCCGAGATCGAGTCCTCGCTGGACCGCGCCGACATGGCCCGCTCGGCCACGAGCGCGGCTGACCGTGCCTGCGCCTTTGCCCTCATCGCGCTGGCGTCCGCCTGCTGGATCTGCGCCAGCCGTCGCTTGACGTGCCGCTCCTCCTCGAAAAAGTCCAGGACCATGCAGGCGCGCTTGGCGCCCTCCAGCTGCAGGCGTTGTATGACGCGGATCATCCGGCCCGGCCCGTAGTGCAGGTTGACGAGCGGGAAGTGGTTATCGACCACTGTCGCGATCACCTCAAACAGGCGGGTAATGCGCAGCGCGTAAATGTTACCCCGCATCTCGCTTTTGAGGCGCGCCTTCTCGCCAATGGCGTCGCAGAGAAAGTCAGAGTACATGTCCAGCCCGCGAAGCTCTTCGCCTAGCAGCGGAAAGAGTTTGAAGCACCGGCTGATCTCGCGCGTGTTGTTCTCCTCCATCGCCGCCTGGAACATGAACGAGACGCGCTCAACGAGCTCCCGCGTGGCATCCGCAATCACCTCGCTGAGCGCTCCGCGGCCAGGCCCGGCGCGCTGGCTTGCGTCCGGCGTGGCAAAGGCAACGAACGGGCTGTGCAGAGTCTCCGCGTCCGAGGTCCGGCACTCGTGGACAAGAGCCGCCGCCGCGTCCGTCTCCTTGCTCGCCATGGCTGCCAACAGCTCGCCCACGCGTCGCTTCAGCTTGGATGTCTCCCTTACCATCCGGAGGGCGTGCTCCAGCTTCGCCCGCTCCTGGTCCAGAAACCGCACGCGCTCGCTGATCACGCCGGCGTTGGCTGCAGTTGCATCGATGACGGCCTGCAGCGGTCCGATGCGGTCGGTCACAGTAATCAGGTCCTCTTGGAGCAGCGACAGCTGCGCCAGCCGCCGCTCCGCGTCGGCGCCGCCCTCGACGCACTCGGCGACCTCGACGTCGACACGCGCCTCCTCCAGCTCCAGCGCCTCGTAAGCCTGCTCAATCTCGGCGATATCCACGCTGCTGGCAAGCTCCTCCAGCCTCGACCACCCGAGCAGCTCATCCGAGGCGTCGTCGCCGAGCCCCGACACAGCCAGGCTGTCGGCGCCCATGGCTAGCGAGCAACAAGGGGCACACAGCGCACGCGCGTGTGCGTGGGTATGTGGCAAATTCCAGTGATGAGGCGGGCGCTGCGACGCGGCCGCGCCGGATTAACGCAAATGGAACGGAGACTAAGAGTAGAGAGATGCACTGACGACGGGTCCGGGAGTGACGACGGGAAGCAGGGACTGCAGCAGGGCCGCCCTACATGATCATGATCATGTTCTCGCGGAACATTAGCCGGTTCTCCTCTTGCAGCGCTAGCAGCGCCAGCTCCGCCTCGTCGATCTCAAACACGGCGTGGCCGGCGGCGCCAAGCCCGTCGTTGATGATTGACATGAACGGGTCCGGGAACGACCACGGGGACGTGCTGGGGTCCAGGCGCTGGCTGGCCAGAGCCCCGCTCAGTTGCGCTTTGAACAGCGCCAGCCTCGCGGCGCCGATGGTGCCGGTCGCGTCCGGGGCGACATCATCGTCGTCGTCATCGACTTCCATTGACTGGTCCGCGCCGCTGTCAGCTGCAGTCTGCGCAGGTCCTGGCTCATCGCCGTCCGCCGCGCCGCTGTTCGGGCTTTCGTCGCCGTCATCATCCTCCGACTCCGAGTCGCCACCAGTGCGCACGCGCTTCTGCTTGCGGTGCGCCGATCGGGTGGGCTTGGGCGCAGCGGCGGGCCGCTCCTTGAACAGTGCAAACCGGAGGAGCCCCTTGGCGACCTCGGAATCTTGCGCGTCGACCGTCGGCGAGAGACGCAGCTTTGCGTGCGCCGTCGCCAGACGGATGAGCGTCTCGAGGGTTCTCGCCGTGATGGGCGTAGTCGTCTGGACCGCTCCCGTGGCGCCGCGTCCATCGAGCCCCTGGCCGCTGGCCTGCGCCCGCAGCTCTGCGTAGGCGCTAGCCAGGTCGTCTGCCGCCTCCGCACCGAGCACGGGGCGGATCATGTTC
>JANBOI010000263.1:0-11828 GCA_027595825.1 Coemansia biformis
CGTGGACATGAAGCTGGCGTACCCGCACGCCATCTCGGCCATGCAAAAGTATGACAAGGTCGACATCAAGGGCCAAATCTACTAGCGCACGCCCATATCCCTGGCGCACGCACGGCGCGGCGTGCGCAGTCGCCCGGCAAGCGGTCCAGCCCGCCGCTGCCGTGCGCGTGTCGTCTCCTCTTCTCGTTGCCGTTTGTTACCGACCCGTTGCCGTTTGCTCCCAGCCAGTTGCCGTTTACTCCCTGCCCGTTCCTTTTGTTCTGGTAACGGCCGCGGCGACTGCGCTAGCTGGTATTGCTGCCATAGAATAAAGATTGGTAGCCGCCACATGGTTGACGGCAACCGACTTGTGGAGCAGCTGGCGCGCGGGCTGCGCGATCCACGAGTGTACGTGCTTAGCTGCCAGCATCGCCGCTGGCATCGCTGCCGGCCCGCCCCGGCATTCTCGGAGCCACGCTAAACACTTGCCGCACATTGCTCTGGCTTAGGGCGCAGGTCGATGTGGTGGTCGCCCCGCCGCAAGACAGGCCAACCCCCTTTTGCATCGAAGATCGGTGCCTCGGGATACCGCTGGATGCGATTCCGGCAGTGCTGGCAGCCGCGTGGGCGCAGCTCCGGCAGTGCGCCCGTTCCGTGGCCGCTGGCGACCAGACGCTGCGGGCGGCCGCGCCGGATGTGTCCCAGGCCACGCTCTGCATCCTGACGCTCAACCCCGATCACCACACCGCGTGGAACTGGCGGAAGCGGCTGCTTGGACACGGGCACCTTGTCGCTAGCGAGGAACTGGGCCTCCTCAGCCTGCTTGCGACATACAAGCGTGGCTGCAAGTCGGGGCTGCTGTGGCACCACAGGTACACTGGATACCTGGCGTCCCTGATTCCAGAGCGCGGCCCGTCGCATCAGGCGGCACTGGCCACATGCCCTCGCTGACCGACATGCACTCCCACCTGTACGCTTCTGTGCTGTAGGCGCTGGGTTGTCTCCAACTTTGCACTTGTGCGGTCGCGGCCGGGCCTTGCGGCTGCGCCGGTGGCCGCGCCAATGCTCCTCTCCGTCTGGGACTCCGAAGCAAAGGCCTGCAGCCAAGGCTGCGAGCGGTATCCGCGCAACTACCACTGCTGGGCGTATCGCTGGTGGTGCTACACTAAAGCCCGCACCCTCCTTGTCGCGGCGCACCCCGATTCTGTGTCGGCGCTTGACCGCGACGAACTGGGGTTTGCGCAGACATGGATCAGGACGCATCCGGCCGATTACGCGGCGATGCACTACTTCCACTTGCTCGCGGATCTCGTTGACCGAGATGCAAGCGAGTCATGCCCGGACGCAAGCGCAATGCCAAGCCGCGTGCACGCCATCGCGCTGTCTGAGCTGTCGCAGACTAGCCACAGCCTGGAGTCGCTTTTCACGTGCTATGAATCAGTCTGGTACCATCGGCGCTGGTGCCTCGTGGCCTTGGCGCGGCACGGCGCCGCGCACCTTGCCGACAGCGAGCACACGTTCCTGGACGAACTCCAGCATCGCCACAGCAACAATGCGGCGGTTGCGGGCCATGTCGCCGGCCACCGGGCCTGGATATCCCGAGAGCTCCCTGCCACGCAGTGTAGCGGAGGCCTGCCATCAGCGGGCTAGCAAGTTAGGCACAGTACATGCGCAAGTAAAGCCAAGCAAACATGGGCGTGAATTGCCGCACCGGCACTAAAGGCGGCAACTGCCGGCCGGCATGTGGCTAGCATGCGCCTCAGGCCACCGCATCGCACACAGACACCGAGTCGCACATCACACAGCCGATAAGGAGGCGCTTGACCTGGTTCCGGCGCTGGAGCGCGGCGATTGTCGCTGTTGGCATCAGCTCGCCACTGTCGATCAAAAGGCTCTCAATGTCGAATCCATGGCTCGGATTGCTGCGCTGCGTCAGTCGGACAACCTTGGTACCAGCGGCTTGGGTGGTCGCAAGGGATGGGTGCTTGAAGTACTTGTACATCTCCAAGACCTTGAGAAAGGACGCCGAATATATCTGGCCGTTGGCTGGATCAACAAAGATATTGTCGGGGACGCTGTCGCTGTATACCACGCGCCCCGTGTACTCGAGACGGCCGGCGGCGCCCGCCTGGTATATGTGCACGCCTGGATCGCCACTTGCGACGACGTAGATCCAGTCCCTGTACTTGGCAATCCCGTTAGGGAATCGAATGTGGCTTGCTGCGATGCTGAAAGCCCCCAAATCATTGCGGTACACCACATGGCCGCCGGGCAGGCGGAGAGTAGAGGACAGCTCGCGCAACACGCCGTGGTTGTACTTCATGTCATTGGTGGCATAGAACGAGTGCTTCGACATGGCGACGATGTTGTTGGGCGACCACAGCAGCTCCGACCAGACCGTTTCCTCGTGCACCATGTGGTCGGCGCCCGACGTGTGCGAGAATATAGAAACGGCGGCACGGTCCAGCTGGTGATTGACAAACATAAACGTCATGCGCCGCGGGTCTTTGGGCTCCCAGTAGATGTCAAACCCGTGAAGGCGGATGGTCTGGCTGAACGGGACCAGCCCCCCGTCGGCTGCCGGCTCCAGGAGCCGGATGTCGGCAACTGCGTCGCGTTCATCCATCACATACACGTGGTCGGCCCCGGCATGGAGCGAGGCGTCGTGTGCCTCGTTCGGAAAGATCCAGCGCTGGCGCGCTGCCAGGTTTCCGCAGGCGAGATACGCGAGGCCGGTGTGGGGGTCGACCACAATATCCTCGCACCCCTGCAGCATGCCGCGACCGACCTGGCGGCAGGACGTTGCATTCACGCTTGCGTATGTCTTGCCAAAGCCGATGATGGCCAGCGAGTGCGCCACGTACATGTAGAGCGCCGCGAAGGCTGCGGCTGCGGCTGCGAGGCAGACCTGCCGCCGGTATGTTGGGCTGGCCATTCTGTGCTGTGGTGGCGGCTGAGCGGCAGGGTGATGCCGTTCAGTGATGGAACCGGGTGCTGGCGGCTAGGATACGAGCCGACTGCGTGTGCCCCGGTCGTGGCCGGCAGCTTCCGCCGCAATGGATAGAGCGGCTGTTGACGCGATCAGTAGAGAGCAATGCAGATGTGTGTCGAGCGGGACGTGGCAGGGCGCGGAGGGGGCGGAGTAGGCACCCTTTGTCTACCCTGCCCGCGTGTTGGTGGCGGCACACGAGGATATGGCCTGCAGGCACGCTGTGCATCTCCGGTGCCTGGCCCCAGCGCGGGTCGCCCTGCCGGGCCGGGTCTGGGCCCACGTCGCTGCCCGTAGCGGGCACCAGCCCATATCAACTATGTCCACCCAGAGTCGCTAAATCGGCTTCGTCGTCGTCGGCGCTGGTGGGGAGAGCGCGAGCGTACTCTCACTTTCGAACCCGCCGACCGACAAGGACATAGCGGGTCATCGCCCCGTGCTGCTTGGAGGCTTCGCGCAAAGGGATCCGCAGCCGCACAGCCAGCAACAATGTGTGCGTCCGTGCTTCGTACTCCCCTCACTGACGCGCTCGCCCGCCGGTTCCGCGTGGTGCTTGCCTCCGGGTCGCCGCGGCGGAAGGAGCTGGTTGACCGGCTCGGCATCGAGTACGAGATCATCCCCTCGGCCTTTGCCGAGGACCTGGACAAGGCCCAGTTCGCCACTCCCCGCGACTACGTGCTCGAGAATGCGACGCAGAAGGCGCGCGACGTGTACCAGCGCATCAAGGGCGGGTCCGCGCGGCCACTGTTCGTCATCGGCTCGGACACGGTGGTTGTCGACGCCAGCGGCGCGATCCTGGAAAAGCCAGCGTCGCGCGGGGACGCCGCGGCCACGCTAAAGAGCCTGAGCGGCAAGGCCAACACTGTGCACACCGGCGTGTGCCTCATCGTCGATGCCGCCGCCGCCGGCCAGCCGCTGCTTTCCCAAGCCGTCGAGTCGACAGAGGTGGTGTTTGGCGAGCTGGACGACGACCTGGTGGACGCGTATGTGGCCACCGGCGAGCCCATGGACAAGGCCGGGTCGTACGCGTACCAGGGGATGGCGTGCTTCTTTGTAAAGGAGATCAGAGGCGACTACTACAACGTCGTCGGCTTCCCGTGCGCCCGGTTCCACCAGATGCTGCTTGCCCTGCACCAGCAGGGCGCCATATAGCGCGTCTGGGAGCGGCGGCGGCGCAGGCGTTTTCTTAGGCAGAGGAAAGTGGGAGAGTAAACGGCTACTGTGCGACGGGAGGGGCTAGTTCCTCCTCTGCCTGGGGGCGCAGCGGATGATGTCGTCAACGCGGAGGATCATTTCCGCCGCCTCCGAGGCGCTGAGCAGGACCTGGCGCTTGAGCTTGAAGCTCTCGGTGACCCTGCCGGCGACATCGACGACGTCGCCCGCGAACAGGTCCAGGCCCGCGGTCTGCCTGCCTTCGTAGTGGGCGGCGCGCAGCTTTGCCACCAAGTCCGCGCTGTCCAGGCCGGCGTTGTCGGCCAGGATCGTCGGCATCTGGCGCAGCGCGCGGGCAAAGGCCTCCATGGCAATCGACCGCTTGCCCGGGACGGTCTTTGCCGCCTCGTCGACGGCGTTGCTCATCAGCATCTCGGAGCACCCGCCGCCGTAGACGATGCGCGGCTCGCCAACGACCTGGCTGAGCACGGCCAGCGCGTCGTGGATGGACCGCTCCGCCTCGTCCAGCATCTGGTTGGTGCCGCTGCGCAGGACGACGGTGCACGCCTGGCCGGCCGCGACGCCGCCAAACTTGACCATGCGGTCTTCGCCAATGATGACTTCCTCGACCGTGTCGCACGCGCCCAGCTTGATCAAGTCCGGCGCGTCGAACGACGACGCAATTTCGCCGCCCGTGACGAGGGCGAGACGCTCGATGCCGTCAAAGTCGGCGTGCTCGATGGCCATGATGCCCGCGTCGGCAAACAGCTGCTCGGGCCAGTTGTAGATGAGCTGGCGGTTGACAAAGACGTTGATCCCGAGTGCCGCGATCTTTTGCACCTTTGCGCGCATCTTTTCGCGCTCGGCGCGCTCAATCTCGGCAAGCTGCGCCGGATCCGACACCTTGACCTTGGCCCCAAACACCTTGACCTTGTCCGTGTCCATCGGCGTGTTGGCCACCAGGACGCGCGCGCCCTTGAGCACCCGCGGCTGGTTGACGCCAATCTTCTTGTTCAGAATAAAGCCGTCCGACAGATACGAGTCCGACACCTTGCCACCAGCCTTTTTGATGATCTGGATCCGGTCCAGGTTCGTGCTGCCCTTCAGGCGCAGCACTGCGTCCACGCACATCTCGGCAAACTGGTGCTTGTCGGCTGCGAGCACCTTCGAGCTCAGCGTGGTGCGCGCAATGCTCAGCAGATCCTCGCGCCACTGCTTCTCGTCGTCCACGTGCGAGACCGCCGCCTGCTCCAGCGCCGCGCGCGCACTGGCCGTCGCCAGCCGGAAGCCATCGATGATGGTCTGCGGGTGGATCCGCTGGTCAAGCAGCTGCTCTGCCTGCCGGAGGATCTCTGCCGCCAGCACGCACACCGACGTCGTGCCGTCGCCAACCTCGTCGTCCTGCACCTTGGAGATGTTCACCAGCACCTTGGCCGCCGCATTGTCCAGCGGGATCGACTTGAGAATGGTTGCACCGTCGTTTGTCACCACCAGCCCGTCGTCGCCGCCGCGCCCCGAGGTCGACTGCAGAATCTTGTCCATCCCCTTGGGGCCCAGGGTGCTCTTGACCAGATCACCAACTGCAATCGCGCCGATAATGTTGCTCAGGCGGGCATTCTCGGCCCTCTCCTGCGTTGCGCCCTCGTTGAACAGCTGCGCGGACATTTTGCCGGTGGGAAGTGGTGTGCGGCGGGCGCGCTATCCAGACAGGGAAGCCGGCGGGTTCTGGGGCCGGGAAAACAAAAAAGATGTGCCGGGCGCGAAGGAGAATGCACACAAGCCAAAGAACCGTGTGGAACTTGCGCGCGCACACAACACACTCACGCACACAGACAAGAGGCCGGTGAAAAGCGCCTGGCTGGCTCGGCTCGGCTCGGCTCGTGCCTCCAAGCGGGCAGCGCCGAGCCGGATCGGACTCTAGGAGCTCAACTTGTTGAAAACGGAACGAAAACCAAAGTGTACAGATCGGGTCCGGCAGAGCGGCAGGCGCGTTTCGGCGAGCGGCTGTTGGCTCACTGGACAATGGTCAGCACCGGCTTGTTGTTTGTGGCGAGCAGTGCGTCGGCCCAGTCCTGGTCGTCGCGCAAAGGCGCCGACTCGCCGGACGGCGCGCAGTAGACGATCTTGGATATGCTCACGGCGGAGGACGCGGCCTCGCCAGTGCACATCTTCATCGCGATCCGCGCCTTGAGCTCCTGGAGCGTCAGCTCCGACGGCAGGCGCAGCGCGACCATGTCGTCGCCGAACCTGACCTTGACCTTGACGGTCGCGCCTGCGCCGCCCAGCGCAGACATGCTCGTCTTGTGGGCGAGCTGCTGGTGCCGCGCGGCGGCCGACGCGACGCCGGCGGCGGCTTTGGAGTCGCAGGACATGGTCTTTGCCTTGTGCGCCGAGCCGGCAAAAGCGCAGTGGTGCTGCTCAACCGCAGTGTCGGTCGACGACGCCGACGCGGGCGTGGACGCCGACTCGTGCGACGCATGCCGCGCACTGCGATCCAGGGCATGCTGGAGGTGGTCCGGCAGCGGGCCGGCGCGCGATCCAAACAGCCTCTGGACAACGGGGCTCGCGACAACGTCGTCGGGCATGGCCAGCAGGCCGCTGACGTACTCGTCGATCTCGTTGCGCCGGCGCTCGGCAATGGCGTCGTTGAGGTAGAGCATCGACGAGCTGTGCATGGAGACGCGGGCGAGCTTCAGTGGCGCAGTCGCCTCTGGAAACGACTCGTTGAGCTGGTTGCGGCAGCAGATGATGTCCTCGTAGGCGCGGTAGACGTTGCGGAGCTCGCCCGAGGCGAACTGGAGCGAGATTTGGAACAGGTACGCGCCGTCCTTGCAAATGAACGACGGCACGGCCACGGTGGCCACCTCGCGGGGGCGGAACGGCGGAAAGTTTTCGCCGACGAGGTGCTGCAGGGAGCTGCCGCCCGAGACCTGGCGGCTCTTGTGCAGTTGGCGGAACGAGCTGCGCTCGGCGATGGAGCTGGTTGACGACGACGCCGTCAGGGCGCGGGTGCGCGACTTTTGGATGCCCATGGCGGGGGCAGGCAGGATGCTGCCGATGCTGGAGCGCGGCGTCGGCGACTGGTCCTCGTCGTAGGCGCTGCTGGCCGGCGACGCGGCACGGCCGGCGTGGGCGGCGGTGGTCAGCTCGCTGCTGGCCGAGGCGGAGCTGTGGGTCGACCGCGACGCGCGCAGCTCGCGCCGGTGCCGCTCCCACTCGGGCGCGGTGCGCAGGCGGATGCGGTGGCGTGCAAGGAATGCGCGCAGATCGCCGACCGCGGCGCCGGTGATGTGGTCGTGCAGCTGCAGATATGAGGCAGGCACAAGCGCCGGCGCAGCGCCACCGTGGACAGGCCGGGCGACGAGCCAGTCCTCGGTGCTCTGCGCGACGACAAGCAGGTCGTCGCCCTCGGAAATCGAGAGCTCGTTGCTGTTTGCGGCGGCAAAGCCGTAGAGTGCGGTGGCGTGGAGCTCGATGATGGCGGGCGGGTCCTCTGGCGTGCGGGCGCCGGCAGGCGCCGGGCTGCGGGTGCGCTGATGGTGGGCGTGCTGCTGATGCTGGATGCTGGTGGTGTGCACGCGGAGGGCGGTCGCCGGCGCAATGTCGTAGGACGGGTAGCCGGGGCTGCTGGCGTTGCTGCCGCTGGGCCGCAGTAGGGAGCCGGGCTCTGGCGACTGGCGGCCGTAGAGGCTGGCGTCGGCGGGCATACTGCGCGGGATGCCGAGCGGCGCAGCAGCGCCGGTGGCGGACGCGTTGGAGGCGGAGCGGTTGATGCGATTGATGCGGTCCTGGCGGGACTCCAAGACTTCAAAGTGCGACGCGGGCACCAGGCCCCGCTCGCCGGTCAGCGGGTTGGTGACCTCGTACCACTGGTCGTTTTCGTGGGGCGTGGACAGGACGTAGAAAAAGTCGTCCTTCTTGAAGGTGAGCTCGAAGCACTCCCGCGCGACATAGTTGCGGAGGGAGCGGACGACCCGCTTTGGAGCCTGTATTTTGACGGCGCTGGACGAGCGCTTCGACAGCCCCATCATTTGCAAGGCACGGACGTGGCTGCCACGGTTGCGGTTGCGGTTGCTGAGGCTGCGTAGCGGCGCGCTGCGATGCCGGGCGGTGGCGGCTGGGGGAGCAGAGTAGAGAACAGTGCCGGTCCGGCGCCGGGTGACCGCGGGACGTGAGGGGGAGGGCACAATGGGCGTGAGCTGGCGGCGAGATGCGGCGGCGCCCACGGGGATTCGTACAAGGGCTCGCCAACAAGGCGCGGGCGGCAGCAGACACGCTTTGTCAGGAGGCTGCGCAAAGGGCGCAGACGCGGTGGTCACGGCAGCCGCGTCCTTTCTGGACCAGTTGACCCCCTCCAGGCGTTGCGGGCGGCGCGCGGGGTGCGGAAAGGCGGCGGGGCCTTTGTGGGTGCGCACAGAAAGCGCGTATGAGGTTGGCGTGCTTTGCGGGTGTACGGCCGTGGCCAGGCGCGGTTGTCGGCGGCCGGTGGGTCGGCGGGCGGGCACTGGGCGCGGTGCTGGGCGGGTCCAGGGCGTGGCACTAGGCGGGTACCGGGCGGGTCCAAGAGGTGGCGCTGGGCGAGTACCGGGCGTGGCGGTGGGTGGGCACGGGGCGTGGCGTGGCGCTGGGGCCGGGTGACCGTGCAGATCTGCAAATGCACAATGGATGGGCGGCGCGGCGCGCAGAATGGACGGGGCGATATAAGCGTGGGCGTGAATTAGCAACCAAGGCGTATCGAAAGCAGGGGAGGCCCGCCGAGGAGACGCCTGCCCGGCAACGGTCGCCGCCGCCGCCGAGGAGCCCTGGAGGCCCGCCGAGGAGCCCAGCGGGGCCCGCCTCGCCAAAGGGGGAGCGGCCACTCTATCCCCGGGCGGCAGCGCGGAACAGACGCACAATGTGCGTGTCCGGGTAGCCCGCGACAGGGCCGTGCTTGCACCTGGCAGTGTGAGCGCCCCAGCCGGTCGCTGCTGCTGTGGCGGAGAGGATTCCATTCTCCCAACACGGCAGCCGCCGGTACGCGCAGTAGCGCACGGTGCAGCGACGCTTTCTGGGCTACTGCGCTCGATGCGTCGCCTAGCGGTGGACCGCGCAGCGGTATCCGCCACGCTGGCGCCGGGAAGCGGGACGCGGCTCGGCAAGCATTGGCCGGCGGGGAGGGGGCTCCTTACCTGTGTTGTGTCCTGGGGCCGCAGGCGGGCCGGGTGCGACGGCAGGCTCAGTGCGCCTGGCGGCAAAGTGTCTGGCCCGGCAGGCGCCGTGGCAATGGCGGGTTCCGCGGGCAGCTGGATGATGCAGGCGAGGTGGAGCTGTGGCGGCCAGCAGAGGCAAGAGGTGGCGGCAGTTGCTGATGCAGGCTCCGCCGGCCATGCGCGGCCAGCCAGCCTTTGCTCGGCCCGGCGCCGCACCCACGCGCAGGCACCGGGCAGCGGGAGCCTACGGCTGCAGCGCGCCAGCTGCCCTGCCCTGTCCTCCTGCCCGGCAGCGCTGCCAGCACGCAATCTGCGGCGCCTGCCGATCCCGGCCAGCCTCAGTCGCGGCTATCGATGGCCCCGCCTGCCGGCCTCACACTCAAGGTTGTCAATCTCCGTTTGCCCGGCCCGCTTCTTTGCAACTGCCCCGCGGACGCTGGCGATCTCCGCCGGCCGGCCCGTCGCGCCAGACATCTCGGGCAGCGCCCGCCCCAGAACAACGGCGCGGCCGCTGCACGGCGACTATGGCGGCCTGCCAGCGCGGGCCAGCTGACCTCCCCGGTCTGCGTGCCGCCGCCGCCGAGCTGGGCGGCCCACGCGCAGGCGGCGGTTGCGCTCGGCCCACGCACGCCTCGGCTGGCAGCACACCGGCCAGCCCGCCGCACAGCCCGCCGCACAGCCAATCAGCGCGCCGGGAGCGCGCCCGCCAGGCGGTGGTCGATCTTGCCCTGCCTGATCAGGGCGCGCCCGATCACTCGGCCAACGCGCGTCGCGAGGGGGGTTTTCGACTCGTCACAAACGCAAAACCCCCTCCGCCGCTGCCCGGGCCCGGCCGCAGACCTTGCGTCTTGACTTTGTCGTGTGCACCTGTGCGGGGACACCTGCGGCGCTACTTCCGTGTCGAGCTCGGCTGGCAGCCCACGCGCAGCGCCGCGATGGCGAGGCAAAACACCAGCGCAAAAGCGCCTACGCCTCGCAGCAACCCCGCCGGCAGGAATGCTGGGAGGCAGTCCGCGGCCCCTGCACGCCGCCGGCGCGCCCCGGCGCGCCGAAACAAGCCGCTGGCGCTTATACTCGGGCGCGGCAGCGATGCCACCAGCGACATCCAGAACAAAGCACCAGGCCAGCAAGCCGCCAGCGGGCGCGATTCATCTGCCGAAGAGATCGGCCAGCAAGCAACAGATGGCGCGCCCGTATCCAGCCCCGCCAGCGACAGCAGCGAGGATAGCAGCAGCAGCGGCACCACCAGCAGCGGCACCACCAGCAGCGGCACCACCAGCAGCGGCACCACCAGCAGCGGCACCACCAGCAGCGGCACCACCAGCAGCGGCAGTGAGGAGAGTAGCGGCAGCAGCAGCGAAGAGAGTAGCAGCGAGGATAGCAGCAGTGGTACCACCGGCAGCAGCAGTGTCGAGGGTGGGGAGAAGGAGGCTGGCCCGAGCGCTGCCGAGGGGCGGGTTGGCGAGCCAGCATCCATCCCTGTTGGTAACCTGACTGCGGATGTGCCCACGGACGCAGCACTGCTTCTTGGGTTCAGCCAGCTCGCGTACAGCGACTTGAATAGCCAGCCGCCGCGGGTGGAGCAGCCGGCAGACAGCCAGGATATGGCCGGCTCGGGCACTGCGGCGGATCTAGCGGTTCTGGACTACATGTCGCAGCGGCTGCTAGACGAGGCGGCCAGGCTGGGGCAGCTGTTGGATGGCTGTGGCGTGTCGCTGCCTCAGGAAGGCGGCGTGCCACTGCCAAAGCTGACCGATGGCGCCAGCCAGGCCGTACGACGGCTGGAGCGCTTGGCGCGCGAGCAGGTGCTGGCTCGGCAGCATCACTTTACGGGCAGTCTGTTCCTGGAGAGCGACCACTGCCCCTCGGACGAGGCGGACGCTGTGCAATGGGCGGTGTCGCTGCAGCGCATCAACCTGGCAACGTTTGTGGCACTGGTGCTCCTGCCGCAGGTGACGGTGACCGAGCTCGTTAGCTGGAGCCTGCCGAATCGCGAGCAGCGGGTGTGTAGTCTGGGTCTCGAGTCGGCCGCCAAGGGGTTCTTTGCCCATGTGGTGCCCGTCGTCCAGCGCGGCGTGGCCACTGTCAGCCTCCTGGTCGACATGCAGACCCAACAGTGGCTGATGGCGGCCAGAAATGAGAACCACTTGCAGAGCATGGTGGCCGAGGAGCGGGACCTGGGCGATGCGGCCATCCGAAAGCTTCTGGCTCTTGAGCCGACCGGTGCTATCGACGGCGACGATGGCGACGACCTGTTTGAGGATACGGGCGTGGGGATATATCGCTCCGAGATGAACCGCCGGCTGAACAAGATTACGGGCGGCAAGCTGGCCGCAGTGCGGATGCAGTACACCCTCGCGGACATCTGGAAGAGAGTGATCCAGCTCAGCGGCGAGTGTGCCGCGGCGCTGGCCCTGCCCACTATAATGAGCAGTATTCTGGCAAGTAGGAATGAAGTTGCCGTAGCTGCCGACGCTGGCAGTGACGAGGCGGAGGATAGCGATGTGGAGGCAGAGGAT
>JANBOI010000264.1:0-11744 GCA_027595825.1 Coemansia biformis
ACCCTGCCGGGGTGCAGAGGAGCAATAGTCAAAACACCAATGAAGACATGTACTCTCAGAAGCTGACACGAAGCGGCCACTACATGTGGCATCATCGCCATCGTCTGCTCAAGAGCGGAAAGACGGGGCGACGGCCATCATCCAGTCAGCTGCATGTCGAGCGTGATCCGCTGCTGGCCCAGCCAAGACGCCGGCGCGCCTCCAGGCCTGGAGGACGTGGCCGCGGAGCCCATGCCGCTGCTGTGGCCAAAGCCGCTCTGGCGCTCCAGCTGACGCTGGAGGTTGAACCATGCTGACACCATCGTGCGCGACTCGAGGAGATGGACGTTGTTTTGCTCGCGTAGCATCGTGCGCATACTGTCCAGCTGCTCGTCCTTCAGCGCCAGCTGCGACTGCAGCGAGACGAACGCCTCTTTGTAGTCGTACTGCGGCGGGGTTTCGCTCGTCTGCTTGGACTGCCGGTCCAGCATGATGCAGTGGTCCTTTGTGCGCTTTAGCGCGATCTCGAGTGTGTGTTCCCTTTCGCGTGACTTGATAACCTCCTTCTGCAGCCTGTCAACATCGGCCTGCGAGTAGCGCGATGACGAGGCCAGCTCGGCCCGCTGGCGCTCGAACGCCTGCCGTGCACGCAGACCTTCCGATTCGGCAGCGCGCTTGTCCATGTCGAGCTGGGTGAGCTCATCCTGGAGCTTTGACAGGTGCTGCATCAGCTGGCGGTTCTCGGCTGACAGCCGGTCGACCTCTGCCTTGAACGTCTTGCTCTGCTCGTGCGTCTCGGCATACCAGTCCTCCAAAGACCTGGTCTCGCTGCGCAGGCTCGCGACCTCGGTGTGGTCGAGACGGCGCATCGCCTCGCACGCACGATTCTTCTCCGCCTCGCTGGCCAGCAACGACGCTCTGGTCCTCTCCAGCTCCTGCGTGAGCTGGGCGTGCTTGGACCGCAGGTCGGTGGCCTCGTTCAAGGACCGGTCAAACGCCCCATTCGCGCGCGCTAGGTCGTCCTTGAGCCTGGACACCTCCTCTGAGGCCTGCGCGGTCGCACGAAGCTCCTCGATGTACCCGGACACGTCGGCTTCGAGCTTTCCGCGCAGCTCGCGCTCGGCCTCCAGCTCTCGCAGGGCCTGTTCCTTCTCGCGGTTCGCTGTGTCTGCGACCTCCTCCAGAAACTCGGTCGCGTCGGTCGCCGGGGCCTGCGGGCGGGCCTGGGTAGCCTCGCGCAGCTCGCGCTCCAGGCGCGCAATCTTGGCCAGAAGGGCTGGCCGGCCGTCCGCGTCCATCGCGGATGCGAGGCCGGACTCGAGGGTCACCCCGCCCGCCTGCGCAGCGGAGGCGCCAAGCTCGAGCTCGCGGAGGGACTCCTCCAGCGCCAATATCTGCTCCTGGTCGCGCTGTCGGTCCTGGTGCAGGCGCTCCTTCTCGGCCTCGAGGGCGCGCAGGCGCTCCGCCGCCTGGCTGAGCTCGGCCACAACCTGGCCGTGACGGTTCTCCAGCTGGGCGTACTCATCCCGGTAGCTGTCCATCGTCGGGCGCAGCTGCGACACGCGGTGGTACTCGTCCTCCAGCTGTCGCGCCCGGTCCTGCGCCTGCGCCAGCTGCTCCTCCAGCAGCCGCACCTGGCGGCGCAGATCGGTGCTCTCTTCGAGCTTCTTCTTGTACTTTTCGATGACGTGCTCCGACTTTGCCAGTCGCTCGGCCGCGTGCTTGTACTCCTGGAGCTGGTCGCGCAGCCGAGCCGTCTCCTCCAGCGCCTCGCTGGCCTCGGCCGCCTTGCGCGTCAGCTCGGCGATGGCAGCGAGCTGCTCGCCGTGTGTGTGCTCAGCATGCTGGTTGCGCATGTCGGCCTTCTCCAGCTCGTGCTTGAGGTTGTCGATCTCGGCGCGCAGCAAAAAGTCGACCTTGCCCGACTTGTCGGCACGCGCCATGGTCTTCTCCAGGTCCTCCATCCGCGTCTTCAGCTCCTCGTTCAGGACGAGCAGGTCATCGTACTTGGACTGGACATGCCGATGCTCCAGCGACAGCTCGTGCGCGGACTTTTCCAGCTCGTCCTTCTCCGCGTACGACTTCATCAGCTCTGCCTGGAGTCTGGCAACCGGGTCCGCGTCGTCGTCGCCGTGCGTGGCGTCAAGCATGTCCACGTCCTGGCCGTCGGGCTCCGTGTCCGGGTCGCCGCCGCCAAGCTGTGCCAGAATCGACTCGATGGACACCATCAGGCAGCGCTGGTCGTCCTCGCCCAGCGACATGATCTTGCCAATGTAGACCTGGTTCCGCTCGCACTGCACGGCCAGCGTCAGGATGAGGTGGCACAGCTTCAGCAGCTCCTCCGGATCCTCGTTCTTGGCGATCGCCGACAGGTTGGGCTCAGCGAGGCTCGAGGCCGGGTACCCAAGAACCTCGTCATAGTACCGAGTCACCAGCTTGTAGAGCTTCTTGAGGTTGTTGAGCTTCAGAACCCAGTTGTCGCCGATATCTGTCGACCGTATGGACTTGAACCATTGCCGGTCGCTACACACATTATGCCGCAACGCGCCACGGCTCCGGATCTGTGAGTACGCTCGGTGGCGGCGGTGGCGGCTGTGCGCCGGGCCGCGACACAAACGGGCTGGCGTACTTACACCTCTGCGCATATCTCGAACAGGGCGATTCCATCCGTCAGGTCGCCGAGGCTGGCGACGGGCTTGCTCAACGAGGCAAACGTCCCGACCTACACTCACGGCTCCCGCAGACGGCCCGCACGCCCAGGGCGATTAGCAGTATGCTGCTGCCGGCACATTGAAAGCGGGCAGGGAAATGACGCCAGCACATCTGGCGTCCGGGCCCAGCGCGCCGCACGCACGCACCCAGTTGACAAAGCCCCGGGCAATATCCTCCTGGCTCATCGGTGCTATGTATGGACGCAGACAGGGAGATTACAACGAGCAGCAACAGCAGTGCCGTCAATTACAAACCGGCGTCAAGCAGAAAGACACAAGCAGGCGCGGCGGCAGCAGCAGCAGCAACTGGGTACCGCATGCGCCCCCCTCCTCCCAGCGCCGAGCCTGGGAGGCTGGCGTGCCTCTTGCACTGGCCGCCCGCAGCATTTCCGCGCACTCGAAACCCACTCGCTAACGGATTCGCCTTGGCTCCGGAACCATGCCCCGCAGCGGGCAGCCCGCGAACTACGGCATCCTTCGGCGCTCGCCGCAGGGGCTGTTTTCCGTGCGCGGTCTGCCGCCGCAGCTCCACCTCGACGGCATCTACCTAAATGGGCTCCACGAGCTCCTCCCGTTCTGGATCACGAACGAGTGCGGGCAGCGCCTGGTGCTCGACCTGGCGTCCACCGCAGACGGCGCGTTAAAGGTCCAGCGCCAGAACGCCAACTGGAGCGCCGTCGGCAGCGCCGAGCGCGAGGCGTATGTGACTCTCGCCGACCCGGCCCAGACGCCTGCAGGCAGCGTTCCAGGCGAGGTGAGGATGGTGTGCAGCACACGCGTCCAGCGCGCATTCTCCGAAGTCTTCAACCAGCTGTGCGGGACCAGCCGGATCGAGCTGGCCGCCGGGGAGACCGCCGAGCTCGTCCTCGTGTTCGTCACCGGCGTGGCCACGGACGGAGCGCGGACGCCCGAGCTGGACGCATGCCCGCCGGGCCACGACGCAGTGCGCTTTGGCTACGTGTCGTGGTCGGCCGGCATCACGATCAGCACCGAGGCAGATCCAGCCGGCGCCAAAGCGGGCCGTGCCGGCCCCGACGCCTACAGCGCGAGTCTGCGCGCCAGCTTGTGCAGATCGGTGCTCGAGATGGATCCGCCGACGTCGCGCATCTACCTCGACGACTGCGTGAGCGGCCGGCTGTATGAGCGCGTGCTCTGGGTGCGCAACGCGTCGGCAATCGAGCTCGACTGGACAATCACGGTTGTTGAGACGACCGACTCGTCGTCGCTGTCATCGCTCCTGCTGCTTGACGGCGACATGCAGCCGCTGCACGGCGGGCATCTCGAGGGCGGCGCCGGCGCGCAGGTAGTCGTCCGGTACACGCCGCACGCGGCGGGCGAGTTTCTCTGCCGCTTTCTGATCGAGAACAGCAACGACCCGGCCAACATGCTGCACTGGGTGTTCCGGGCCCGAGCCAGCCCGCTCCAAAAGCCCAAGCGCGTGGAGCTGCTCAGCGACCCGGACATGAGCTTTGGCAACTGCACGAGCGGCGTGTGGTACAGCCGCGACGCCGTATTCAAGAACGTGAGCGAAACGCCGGTCGTCATGCGCCTCTGGCTCGAGGGTAACACCGGCGGCCTGACAATGCGGTCGGCCGTCAAGATCAAGCAGGACGACCCCGGAGACCAGCCTGCCGACGCGGCCGTGCTCGCGACGGGCCGGCCGCCAGACGACGCGCACGCGGCTTTGTCGCGGAGGCACTCGCTGGCCGCGGCCGACGGCGACAGCAGCGCGGGGCTGGCGACTAGCGAAGCGCACGAGGATGCAGCCTCTGAAGGCGGCAGCGCGGAGTATAGCCCCACAAACTCGCTGCCTGCGGCTCGCATGGAGGCGCGCCAGAGCGGCGGCGGATCTGCCTCGAAGGCGGAGGTCTCCGAACCCGGCGCCGCGCCTGGCGCTGTCGCGCAGGAGGGAGCTCCTCCCGGCGGCGCCCGATCCATGCCGGACGCCTCTGTCGCGGGCGTGGACCGCCGCTTCCCGCCGCGAGCGCGGCCGGCGCAGGCGCACAGCGGCCACCGCTCGGCGCTGTTCGATGAAGTGCTGATTAAGCCGGGCGCGGTGCGCTCAGTTACGCTAGAGCTGATGGGCAATCCCGTCAGCGGCGCGACTGTCAGCGCCGGGCAGTTTGGGCGGCAGTCATTCACGCTGTTCTGCGAGTGCAGCACGGCCACGGGTGGCAAGAAGCCGGAGCGCCTGCCCAAGGGTGCAGAGCACGCAGAGCGCAACATCGAGCGGCTCTCGATCCCATGCACGGTGAACATGTGCACGCCCTTTGTGCGCGTCACTCCCAACTTGCTCGACTTTGGCAACGTCGACGTGGGTACGCTGCAGACCATGCACCTCCTGGTCGAGAACCTGTCGCAAGTAGAGGCCTCCATCCAGTGCGCGCTCGAGTCCAAGGTCATCAACTGCACCCGGGCGCCCATGTCCATCCCGCCCATGCAGTCGGTTTCGATTCGGGTCGACATTTACCCGCGCCGAGTCAACGCCCGCTACCGCAAGCAGATCATTGTGCGCAACAAGCACAACCGGCTCAACGACAGCATCGTCGAGGTCCGCAGCACGCACGTCGACCAGCGCTGCATGGCGTTCCACAATGTCTTCTACAAGACCCTGGTGCCGCACAACGAGCAAAACTTTGTCGACTTTGGAACGGTCCCGCTCAACTCCCAGGCACTGCGCAAGATCAACTTGCGCAATATCTGCCGATGTCCAATTGATATTGAGATCTCCGCCAGCGCCGGCGCAGACGTGGCTACTGGCGATGACAGCAGCGACGACAGTAGCATGATCGCGGTCTACACGATCGTCCCGCTCGCTCACAACGGGGCCGTCACCGAGGAGGCGCGCCGCGTCGCGCGTCAGCTGCCCCTGCTCGAGCGTCAGGCAGCAATGCATAGCAACATCGAGCGGTTCAAGGAATACACTGGTGGCGCGGTGACCGTCACCACAGATGTAGCCGCCGCCGCCGCCGACAGCGCTCCGGCGGTGCTGCAGCCAGGCGTGTTTGTCGACAAGTGCATGGAGCGCGGACATGTGTGCCTTGTTCCCTTTCCGCTGGCTCAGCGCAGCGCATCGCAGACCGCGTCCGTTGACTATCTGGACATTGCCTCCACAGCAGTGGCGAAAAAGTGGGCCGTGCGGGTACGGGCGCAGGGCGTCACCCGCCCGGGGCGCTTGCAGTCCCGCGCCAGTGGCGACAGCGAGGACTGCGTCCGCCCCGCAGTACTCGCAGAGCCAAGTGTGCTGCCGCGCGCGTCGCAGCCAGGCCACGTCGTTGAAAGCGCCAGCGCGATGGCTGGGGTGCTTGGCCGCGCCGGGCAGATCCTGGATGAAATAGTCGACCAGCTGGACATGATACCGCAGGCACTGTTCGTTTCGCCTCAGGAGGAGAACGAATACGTGCGGCGCCAGGTTGACCTTCGTAAATACCTGGATCTTCTTGTCGAGTCAGGGTTCCTGCGCCCGGCCCGGCGCATTGCCATTCCGGCTCTGGATGACACGCCAGTTCTGGTTATTCTCCGGCCGACCGGCACGCCGGGGCCCGCAGACAAGACTTTGTCGCTGCGACTCGATGCCAACCTGTACTTTAGGCTGGCCGGCCTGCCGGGAGACATGCTTCCGTTTACGGACAACCCGCAGCACGCGGCGTTCTCCAGCGCGGATCAGCTGCCGATGCGCCGGTTCTTGATACAGGCGTCCCTGTGCGACAGCGAGCTGGAGATCGGGCAGAAGAGTATCAATGTCGGCAACATGCAGGTAGACGAGGCCAGCCGAAAGTACTTGGTCGTCCAGAACCGCTCAGAGACCCCGCTGATGTACGCTATCCGAAAGACGGGCTCGATCGCCTCGGGAGACATCCGCTTTGTGGACGACAACCGCTACGGCGTGGTCCGCGGGTTCGACAGCCGAAAGATTGTGTTTGTGTTTACACCGTCGCTGACCGGCGTGTACAACGAGCAGATCAGCATTGCGAACGTGCTGAACGCCTGCGGGGGCAAGAAGGCCATGCTGAAGGCCGTCGTTCGCCGCCCGTCAAAGTTCTACATCCAGTCGCTGCTGCTTGAATTCGGCATCAGCACCGCGCACAACCCGGATGGCTCGACACAGCCGGCGCGGATACCGCTTGTGGTAGGCCAGCAGGGCGTGAGCGCGCAGCTGCTTGTCATCAAGAATATGACACCAAAGATGCGACACGTGCTTGTCAAGCCGCTCGAGGACATGCAAGCAGAGCCGCTCCCTGCATTGCTGGATCAGGCGCACCTGCGACAGACTGCTGCGCCGGCCAGATCGGGGGACCCGGATCCCAGCGCGCGCCAGCCAGAGAGCCTCGCGGGGGTGCAGTCCGAGGAGTCGGGCATTGTGCTCGACCTGCTGTTTCCAGCCGATGTGGCAGTCTCCGCCCTGCCCAAGGTCCTCGACCGAGATACCGAGGAGAAGATCGAGTCGCTGGAGCAAAAGCTGAAGATTGCAACGCGGAAGGACCGACCCGAAAAGATTGCCAAGTACCGCGCCAAGCTCGCAAAGCTGAGGGGCGCGGCTCACGACCCCGATGGCGCCGCGCCACCAGTGGCCGCGTTGGCGCCAGAGCTGGCCACGTCCAGCCCAAGCGCGCCGCCGCCGCCAGGTCTGGGCTCCGTTGAGCGCGATGCACCGCTACCAGTCCCCATGGCGCCCGCTCCAGCCGCCGCGCAGGTCCGGCGCATGGCGGATGCCACACAGCTCTCGATTGCCATTCCCGCAAACGGCGATGTCAGCATCCCTGTCGCCGTCGTGCCGCGCATAGCCGATCGCAGCGTCGTGGCGAGGCTGCTTGGCACACAGCGCCAGCTTGTCGCGGGGGATGTGCGGCAAACGCTCGTTGTGCACGAGGACAAGGACAAGGACAACGTCAAGTTGGTCACGCTTGTCGCGTCGGTGCTGGTTGTGCCGGAAGACGTGGCATTGGACCCCCAGTAGTACGCGGCTGCACGGCGGCGCGTCCTGTTCGTGCCTCGGGGCAGCGCGTGGATGGCTATATTGATTGATAGATTGTGATCGTATTGTGTGCGTGTGCAAGCACGAAACAGCTAGAGGGCTGGCCAGCCGGGACGGGAGAGGGTGGGCGATGCGCAAAAGGGAGCAAGAAAAGACGGGTCCGCGGGTCACCGCAGCGGTGCATCGAGGCAGCCACTACTGTGCCGCCGACGGCGCCGCAATAAAGATGATTCGGGTGCGGGTCAGGTTCACCTGCAGGACGTTGATGTTCTCGTACTGCTCGAGGCAGCGGCGCATGTCGGCCTCGGTGTAGCCGGCGTCGCGGACACGGTCCAGCACGTCAGAGAAGCTGAGCTGGGGCAGGGCCTCAGCACCTGCGTCCGAGGCGGCCTGCAGCGTGGCCAGCTGGCGGGTCATGATCGCGTAGACTGCCGACACGGGGTCGGTGCGCGCCTGGCGGTCGCCAAAGGCGCCAGCAGCCCCGGTGGGGCGGGCGTCCAGGGTGACATGGGCGGCATCCATCAGGCGCAGCGCCTCGTCGACATCCTGGGTCGTGACAGCGTCGGCGCCACGGATGCGCGCGCGCGCCTGCCCCAGGCGGAGGATGGCCAGCAGCGTGCGGGGCGTGGTACTCCCGATGGCCGAGCGGCCAGCAGACGCAGATGCAGCGGCGCCAATGCCGGTGTCGATGGACGAGCGCGTGAGCGTGCGGCGCGCGGCGGCGTTGTCGACGGCCGCCTTGTGCTGCTGGCGCAGCTGCACGTAGGCGCCGACGACATAGTCCGCCACGGCGCGCGGCAGCACGGGGTTGCGCGCGCGCGCAGCAGCGACAAAGTGGCGCAGCAGGTCCATGTCGACCTCGGCGTCGGGGTTTGCGGTGGTCGGGTGGCTTCCGTGGGTGTGCACCCAGGCGACGTGGCGCGCCAGCATCAGGTCGTCCTCGTGGTTGGGGCGGTCCAGCATCAGGAACAGCACATCGAAGCGACTCAGCAGCGCTGCGGGCAGATTGATGTTCTCCTCAGGCGTCATGCGCGGGTTGTAGCGGCTGCGCGCAGGATTGGCGGCCGCGAGGATGGCGGTGCGGGCATTGAGCGTCGTGGTGATGCCGGCCTTGGAGATCGAAATCGTCTGCTGCTCCATGACCTCGTGGATCGCCGTGCGGTCGACCTCGTCCATCTTGTCAAACTCGTCAATTGCGCAGATGCCGTTGTCCGCGAGGACCAGCGCGCCACCCTCGAGCACCATCTCCCCCGTCACCGGGTCGCGCATCACAGCCGCTGTCAGACCCGCGCTCGACGACCCGCGGCCCGTCGTGTACACGCCGCGCGGGGCCACCTTGGCCACGAAGCGCAGCAGCTGGGACTTTGCGACACCGGGGTCGCCCATCAGGCAGATGTTGATGTCGCCGCGGATGGACATGCCGTCCCGTGTGCGCTTGGTTGGGGCGCCGACAAGAAGCAGCAGCAGCGCCTTCTTGACGTCGTCGTGCCCAAAGATCTCGGGCGCGATTGCCTGCGACACGCGGCTGTACACGTCTGGGTCGCGGGAGAGCTGCGCCAGACGCATGTACATCTCGGGCGTCAGCTCTGCCGCCAGCTCGTCGTAGCGGCGCTTCAGCGGGCGGATGTGGTGCGCCTCCAACAGCGTGTCCGCGAGCAGACCCGCGCGGAGGGCGCGGAATCCGGTATACGGCTGCGGCAGGAAGACGCCCGCGACGTGCGCGACGTCTCCTGGGCTGAGAGTGCGCACGGTGCTCTCCAGACAGTGGATCGTGAGCGTGCGCGGGATGTCGCCCATGGGCACCTGGTCGGTCATTTCCTGGAGCTTGATCTCCTGGAAGCGCAGAAAGCGGCTCCCGCGCGTCTGCCGGTGCAGCTTGCCCCGGGAGCGGTTTTCAACGCACCGCTGGCTTTGGCACTGTGTCAGCGGCGTAAACTGGCGCGTCTTGACTTCCTGAAACACCTCGCTGCCGCAGGTGTCGCAGAGGTATGCTGCCACGACCATCGACGGCCGCACATCCGACACGCGCGTGACGATGCCGCGGACGGTGACCAGGTGCCCGATCTGGCTAGCTCCAATGTCACGCACGGCCTGTGCCTTCTGGCTCGCGCGCGGCGCAAACCGCACGGTGTAGCGGCGCGTGAGAATGGCCGGGAACGACTCGGGCGCAGGCGTGGCACCCTCGGACTGTGCGCCCTGGACACCGGCGGCCCGTGCAACTTCCTTGTCAAAGGTCTGCATGGCCTCACGGTCGCGGCGGTCGCGGTCGCGGCGGGCTTGGAAGATGACGTCGAGAACGTCCGCGTCGGGATCGCGCTGCACGCTCGATTCGGGCTCGGGCATCAGCGCATCGATCGCCTTGCTGAACAGCTCTACGTAGCACCGCGTGTTGTGCTCGATGCGGTACGCAAGCGACGACGCAAACGCAAATGGCGGATGGCCGCCGCTGTTGTCGATCTCGAACGCCCGCACGTCGTCGAGCGCAATCTCAACCGTGTCCTCGGCACGGTTGGCCACGCGCTGCAGCATGTCCACGTACTTGCTCTGTGGTCCAGCTGGCGTCAGCTCGCCGGCCAGCGCCTCGTCGCCGTCGCCGCTGAGCGCGGCAAGCTTCTTTCCGCTGCTGTCGACAAACTTCTCCAGGAACTGCGAGATCTTGCCTACACAGAGCGGGCGGGCGAGCTCGACACGCCTTGGTTAGCGACATGGCCGCGCACCTGCGTCCAATGGAGGGCGGGGCCTTTGCTGCCGCAAACACCTACCAACTTCGCCATCGTAGTCCACGATTGAGCGAATGGATTCGAGCGCGCTCATGGTGACGGCAGTCCGGGAGAAGGCGTTTGCGGCGCTGCGTGCACGACGAGTGAGAGGTCAAATTTGGGCACAAATGGTCGGCCGCAAGCACGCGTATGAGGAGCAGGGAGGGAAGAAGGGTCGCGCGAGGACGAGCAGGCGCGCGCGGGTGGGGGGAGTGCTGAAAAGGTGGTCTAGGAGATTTGCTCCCCGCGGACGGCGGCGGCGATAGGCGCATTTTGTTTACGCCAGGAAAAGACAAAACATCCAGGGAGTGGCGCCCAGGCGCAGTAGGCCGGCGCTGGTTTGGCGTGCTGGCAGTTGACGCAGGCCCGCCGCCGGCCCTAGCCCTTGGGCGCTTGCAGGGACAGCCCGCTGCGGTCCAGGAACTCGTGGCAGAGCTGGCGGACAAAGTTCGCAATGTCGAGCGGGCTGGATGTCGCGCCCACCGGGTATGCGACTGGCGGCCATCGCTTCGTGTGCGGGTGCGAGCGGAGCTCAAAGTCCCCCAGCGGCACTGCGGCCTCCTGGCAGTGCGCCCAGGTCTGCGGAAGCAGCCGCGCGACGTTGTGTGCGTCCAGCAGCGCGCGGCTTGCTTGCTCGTGCCTAGCCATGTCCGCCAGGTACCCCGACGCGTCGCGGACTGCGGTGGCGGCATCGGCGTCCGCGCCCGCGCCAGTCACTTCGCGCGCAACCTCCAGCGACGCCGTGGCCAGCTGGTAGTACACACTTGCAGCCACCAGCGAGGCGCAGCCGCGGAGTGGCGAGTGCTCCTTCGCGGTGCACCGCTTGTAGGCGTATTCGCAGATTCCCAGCATGGTCGACCAGTTCTTGCTGGCCTCGTGCGGCGGCTGCCACACGCGCCGACACCAAAAGTCCTCCAGGCAGCACGCCAGCGACTCGAGGTAGTGGCCGACCTCGAGCTCGACCCTGCCGCCCTTCTCGCGCGCCGCGTCGCCGCCGTGTTTGTACAGCCGCATGAGGCTCAGGAGCCGCGCGGACTGCTGCCGGAACCCTTCGATTTCGGCCTCTGACATGCCGAACGCAACACTGTTGGCGGCGGCGGCGGCGGCGGCGGGCTTGCCATTGGCGTCCCTACTTCCTCTCTGTCGCGTGTCCTGCAGCGGCAGCGATCGGGGTTCGGCGGCGCCAGAGGATGCGACTGTAGTGCCGGCGCTGGCTGCAGACACACCACGATGCAAGTGCTTTCCGTTGGTCGGTCTGGGCGATGTCGGCGGCGAGTCGGCGGGCACCGGCGAGTAGCGTCCACCCGGCGACGACAGTGG
>JANBOI010000265.1:0-11723 GCA_027595825.1 Coemansia biformis
GCTGGGCGGGCAGGCAAACGCAGGCGCGGCCAGGCTCAGCCGCGCCCGCCGGCACGTGCTGGGGGGCAGGATGGGCCAATCAGTGCCCCGAACGGTCGCCGGCCAGGGGGGGCGAACGGTCGCCGGCCAGGGCGGCTCCCCAGTGTTAACGACGGTTCCGGTCTGGGTCCGCTGTGGAGCCGGCAGCAGAGCTACCGGCGCCAACATTAACTATATTGGTTACACCAGAACGTAGAGTACGTTGTGCAAAGTTACAGGATTAGCAGTTCACGGGTGGCCGAGATGGTTGGGTCCAAAATTGCCTGGCCAGCATTTTGGTTGGCTACCTTAGTGGGAGGACGCTCCCACAGGCAGCAAGGACAAAGGCGGGTTTCCTTTGGTAGCGGCCCCTTGTAGCGCTATGCCGCCCAGCCGCCCTTTCTAGGGGATATGACGGCTGCAATTACAAAGCCAAATGGGGTCGGCTGCAGTCTTGGCCGCAGCTCCACCTAGTGTAGGAGCCACGAACAGAAGGAAAGCTAACAGCTGGCCCATGCCTCCATGATTGCTGCTCCTTCACACTTTCTCCTCTGCTGCCCTGCTTTTCTACACTTTACTACCACACTTGCCTTTATTCAACAACTACCATTTCTCAAGTAGCAGCCCACACCATGCACCTCAATGATGTACCTGATGATGTCCTGGCCATGGTGCTCAAAGAGTCCCTCTCCATCTCAGAGTGTCCAGCAACTGCTTGCCGGTGCAACTTGTCACTGATTGCAGTTTGCCAAAGGTGGCGACACCTTGCTATTCCAGCAGTCTATGGTTCAGTGTTTGTCCAGTGTGGGACTATGGTTGGTCGAACATATAGCAGAAGTGACCACATTTACCATGCCAAGGATGATTCAGATATCATTAATATTGTGACCAATATGGATCTGCTTGCCACTGCCAGCTTTGTAAATGTTGCTAAACAGGTATCCATTGAGGTAGACTACATGGCCAATCCACTCCCAGAGCTAACTACAGTCATTGGAAGGATGAGTGCAGCAGCAGAGAGGTGGATTGGTGTCAGCACATTGGAGCTCAATGTGAAAGTGGAGCTGCACCACCTTGTCACACACCAGGTTGATGTGGCTGAAATCAGGGACAACATCAGCGAGATATGCAACAAGATTAGGGCTCTCTTGCCCAGAGTGCGTGTCCTTAAAGTTGGCAATGTTAGCCGTGACCTCATATCTGGGGAGCTCTATGGTCAGCTGGTGGGACTATACTCTGAACAGCTTCAGGCCCTTCAATGTTGCCGTGGCACTATGGTGCCCCCAGATCGGCCACTTAAACAGATAGAGGACATAGTTATCAGGGACAACTACCACACAGACAGGCTCCCACGCATGGATCCTGAGAGCATCGTGAGCATGAAACTAGAGGGATGCACCATCAATCATTCTTGGGATGCATTTTGTACTGGCAGCGACAGCATGGAAATCATGTTTTCAAGGCTGAAAAGGTTTGACATGACATGCTGCCAAGGTCCTATTGTTGATGGTGTTGAGCAACGCTTGAGTGCCCGCAGATGGGAGCTGAAGTTCCCAGCCCTTGAAGATCTTTATGTTTGTAACTATGGTGATACATGCCCATTGCTGGAGCATGCCATACTCCCTCCCTCTTTAAGGTCGATTCGCATAGCTGCAAACGCAGCTGCATATCAGTATATTGCTTCAGTGGCACTTCCAACTGCCAAACATCTCATGCTCTGCATCCCCAACTGTTATGACAGCAACTCGGGCTCACTTGTTGCTGCTAACTGTATTCTGAGAAAAGCTGGTGGATGTGAGGAAAAAGCACTAGAAATTGCATGTCGGGCACTGCCTATTCAGCCAAAGGATCTTACCTGCATTGATCTTACACGACTAGTGGTAGCTAGCATAATGAGTGTAGACACCATGCTTGAATTAATCCACAAGCTGCCCCTCCTCAAGTATTTGGAGCTTACTTCACTTGCACTGAGCAATGTGAACTGTGATATTTCGATACCTGATAGCAGCGCACATGTGCCTGTTGCATCCTTGAACACCATGATAGGCTGCCTTGCTATCAACTTTGTGTTTGCCCAATATTCACCAGAGCTGGCAATCGCAGTTGCCAAGTACCTGCTCATTAAGATACCAACTCTGGTAAGAGTTGATGCCATGCAGATTCCCGAGCAGCCAATGGCAGACTTTATCACCAGGTACACACAAAGTTATCCACATCTGGCAGATGTCATTATCAGGTACTTGTGAACTATGTTGAGGGCAGGCTCTCTGCCTCACAGTGCCTCACCAAATGGATAGTGTTGCATGTTTCGTTACTCTCATTGTTACTGAGCATGTAACCACAGGAGCGGCTGCTATCTAAGGCACCACCTGGCTCCTTGTTTTTCTTCTCATCTCTTCTTTTACTTTCGTTTGCTACAATGTGAACAGACACATCCATGCTGTTGCATGGCGTTTTTATCACTGCTTATCCGCGGTGGAGCCAGTGCTACTTAGGGAGCCATCCAGCTTCTAGTCGTCTTGATTCCTTTCTCTTCTGTTCTGTTCTACAGCTTTACCTTGAGCTGAATCACCCCCTTTTCCACGTAACACACGCCATGCAACTGGTAGTCTTTCATGCCTTTTCATTCACATTGGATGTAACCACAGACAAGGGTGCTGTGGCAATATGGCACCTTCAGCTGCCATATGCCATGTGGTTCAGCAATGCTGTGGGTAGGCATGCGCAGGTTCGCTCCTATACCTGAAACAGCACTGCCCCGAAACTCTAGTTGAGGACAATGTAATGTGCTACTAAAGTGGGTGCTAGTGGAGGCGGAGAGCACCGGTGCAGCTGCAGCCAGGGGCACCACATATATCGGCGGCCCGTGCACATAGTTGCCTCAGCACCTTTTTGTGGGACTTGGTGAGGATTTGTCCAGGAGCACGGCATTTGTTGCCAGGCAGTGGTATGTGCAGACTGGCGCTGCTCATGGCGGACATCTATGCTGTGCTATCGGCATGGATTACCACACTTGGGGTGGCTGCCTTGGAAGCGAGTGCAATGATTTCTTATAGAATAGGGTAGATGGCAAAAGTAAGGAAATGGTAGTCTTCTCTGCGCAGCTGGATGCGAGTTGTTTGCCCAACTCAGGCAGGTCTGATGTCAGTCCTTAGCTGCCCAGCCTTTACCAGCACATTCACCTTGCGATCATCCCCACCACCATATCCCCACTGCATCTGTACGTTGCGCCTCCCCAGCACCAGGGCAAGGACGCCTGTTGTCCCTGTAAGCTATCATAACATGCACTGTCACTGCCTCCAGCAGCATGGTACAAAGAATCAAGGAACGTGTGCATTTGCTATCCTGGCACCAAAGAAATCAAGCGAAACTAGGACTTGAGTGCAGCTTATGTCTTGTCTGCATGGGCTTCCATGATCTCAAGTAGTTGTTTTGAAATAGTTTCTCTTTCGTCATAACGACGCTTGAACGGATCCACTCAAACTGCAAGAGTTCTGTTGTGTGTGACCTGTGCTGCCAAAAAATCATTCTCCTCACCCTCATCAAAAGGTGACAAAGAAGGGATTGGTTCATCAGCCTCTCTCAGATATACCCCGCGGCAATCAACTTTGAGTGAAGAGTTGAAGAATATGCACAGGTACATTCTGATCACGAGCTTCTTAAGAGCCTTGTATCCATTGCCGTCCATGAACCAGAAGATAACCGCTTCATCAAATTTGTCTAGCAAGCCCACATGTGCACGTTTCGCTGTGACAATATCTTCAAATGATCCAGCATCCAACTTGCCAAGCAGGCAGTTACCCCAGTCATCCTCATCATTCATCTCTGTCTGACAGTTAAAATGGTCCACCTTGCTGATGCCGTAGATGCCCAGCCAGCATGCAATGTACAGCACTGACTCCCAGTCATCGAGCTCGGACTGCAGCATGCTGCTGTTCATCAGGTTCATGATGTTCATAAAGGGCGGCATCCTGGTGTGCTCTGGCCGCAGATCCCATTCCATACCCACTCTTATTGCACAATCCAGATCTGTCAGCAGCCCATGAACAATATTGCCAGGCCCCCGAATGACAAGGATGTTGTTGACCGAGATGTCCCTGTGCAAGATCCCACACTCAAGAAGATGCATATGTGCGCACATGACATTGGCCAGTACAATAATCAGCTCGTATGGCGATTCCAGCATCATGAGCAGCTGGCTGATAGGTGACATGGCAATGTGCTTGTGAATGCAGAATGGAAACGGGTCAAGCACCATATCCATAGTCTCGGCCTCGTGTCTGCCATGCCTTGGGTGCCTTGGTTGGACTTCCTGGCACCCCTTTTTCTTGATGTCCTTAAATATAGGCCCCAGAACTGCAGCTGTGCTCTCGACAATATGGCTGCCTGTGCCAGAGGTGTGGAGGACAGGCCCCCATGCTTGAAGACAATAAATGGAGGGTCATTGTCGCAGGGATCCTCAGCAAGCATTCTGCTGACTTCCTGCACCAATGCCACCTTGTCGCGGGGGTTGCAGTCGGGGTTGTTGTGGGCAGACTTGCTCGTGTCTGACCAGGCATCCTTGATGAATATGTCAGGCTCATCCACTTTGTCCGGATTGCACAACACCAGGAACCCATGCATGTGCTGCCCAAACAGCCGCTCGGCGACAATATCTGGGTCGCACACCTAGTACATCACTGTTTGCTGTACCTCCCCATCTGCTGCATCTCTCTGCTCTGCACACTCGATTGTCCAGTACCTGCGGTTCTGTGGGCCTGTCCCCGCATGCCACACGACCATCTTGTCATAGCCAAGCTGCTGCTTGTCACAGCATGACAGGCTGACCAGCACCTGAATGAATGCCCTGCTGTTGTGTGATTTCCTGCACCCCCCATGTTGAGTGATTCCTGCAGCCTCCATGTTGTGCACATTGTCAGCACCTCCCTCGCTGGGAGTATTTAGGGGCAGCCTGGGTTCCGCCCCCTCCTCTTCTGTTCTGGTTCCTCAGTTTAGTTTTGACTCTCAACAGGGACACTTTTCCTGTTACATGGCATGGGGGTGAATCAGCTAAAGTGAAAGCTGGAGAACAGAACAGAAGAGAAAGGAGTCCAGCGACGAGGCGCTGGGCGACTCCCTAAGTAGCACCGGCTCCACCACATATAAGCAGTGATAAAACGCCGTGCAACATTTCCCATATAACACCTGCACCCCTCACTCATCCCCAGGTCCATGTTGTCGGATGCGACAGCATGGTCATTTGTGAATAGAACGACTCGCAGACCCCTGTCGCACAGGGTGAATCCCCACGCAAAGCTGTGGTTGTGCTGGGTGGCATATACTTGCCACAAATAGCGGAGCAGCTGCTCATAGGCCTGGTCTAGCTGGTTCTTCGTCGGCTTGATCTCCACCAGTGCCAATGTGTCCTGGTAGTTTGCATGATCCAGACTGTCCGCTGTCATTGTGTCTGGCTGCGCAACGAGAATTGCATTGAGCTGGATTGGTTTGTCCGAGCCAGTTGGCTGCAAGTCGAGGCTGCAAGCCAGGAGGGCCCACCATGGCTGGATGCGGCCTGCGGCTGCATTGGTGCCACTTGCACCCATCGACGCCTCGGCCCAGCAAGCAACATACTGGATAAAGTTGGCGAATGGCCGGTAGATGTGTTTCTCAGGCTCTCCTCTGAGCTTGCCCTCCAGCCAGCCGCGGAACTTGTCCACGTTGAGCATTTCGCAGTCCCGGACCACCATGTTCGGCCAGCCTGGGCCGCCACCCTCCTCGTTGCTGCTGTCATGGCCTTCCTCATCGCTACCACCATCGGCTGCGAGCCCGGCTTCCAGCCTCTGGTGGATATAGTCGGCCAAGCGGCGTGCCCCATCGCGTTCCCCCTGTCAGCCGGCTTGACCAGCTCAACGACCCTGCTGCATTCGATGAGGTGGAGCTTTCGTTGCTCGGCAGTGACTTTGTGGCAAAGCTTTGTGCTCTCCGGGCTCTTCGAGCTGTGCTGTGCTGAGCGTGAGGCACTTGGCATTGGTTTATGCAGTATGTTGTTGACCATTTGCTAGGCCGGGAATGCAGAATGAGCGGTATGAATGAAGCATTTGTGGAAATATAAGCAGAGGCAGAGGGCAGCAGAGGCAAGAGGGAAGGAACTGCCCGCCTCTTATAGTAAACATGAAAAGCGGGCGGATGGGGGCTGCGATGCAGCCTGTGGCTGGCTCCGCATGGCTGCCACGGCCATTACATGTGCCACAGGCTTGGTGATGGCTTGGCGGGCGAGCAGGCATGACACATGTTCCGTTGTGCCTGACACAGCACCCAACTGGCGCGCCTCTAGTCATATAATGTGGTGCAGTGGGGCGCGCTATTACTGTTGTAGTGTGCCACATATAAGGGAGTGAGCGAGGGTTAGCTTTCTTGTAGTGTAGAATAGATAGCGGATCCAAGGAAGCAGTAGACTACTCTGCGCGGCTGGGGCGAGGGATGGTTGCCCACCTTGGGCAGCTCTGGTGTCGATCCATGGATACTTCAACTGCAGCGGCGCCCGTCCCTCAATACAAGTAAAGGATCAAACATAATGACATAAGCTATTGTCATTGCGCGGACAGCCAGGGCCATCCACGCCAGTGTTGGTTGGTTGTGCAGGTGTTGGCTGAAAGTGTAGAGGAAAGCAATGTACATCAACTGCACAGCAAGAGTTGCCAATCATGCTTTCACACTAGATGGGCACTTTTAGGTGTAAGACACTAGCCACATTGCTTTCTTCTGGCACATTACCCTGCTTGATGCTGCACATTCAGTCCACACACAGGAAGACCTGGCTATGGTTTGAAGCGTAGCAGTAGTAGGATAATGCACCGGGGAAAGTGGCAACTGCCCCCTTGCACCCACCCAGCGTCAAAGCGCCATTGGCAACTCCTGCTACTCAGTATTGATGTACATTGCTCTCCTATATACGTGCAGCCAATTGCTGTTCTCTTGATAGCACACGTTATCCGTGCACCCACCATCGATACGCATGTATGAAAGTGCCATGTTGCATGTGCTGCACCCCGGGCAACAGTAGCTTGCTTGTCATTCCTGGCCTAGTGATAAATGGGATGGTGCATTTGTTGGAGATGCGAGGGGCAGTGCTTGGGATGGGAGGAGGCGTGTCGCGGTGGGTGGATCGGTTGATGGAGGAGCAGCTGGAAGGAGGCGGCGGCGGCCTTGGCTTTTTATATCGGCCCCATGGCACCCAGGATGCATCCTCCCTCTGGCACCCCTTCTCCCGCTAAAGTGTACAATAAATGCAACTGCCGGAATGGGGCCTTCCAAAGGGCAGCTGACTTCCTTTCAAGGCGGACGAAGTAAAGCTGCTAGCGCGGAAGTCAGAGGGCGGGGGCTCACACGCGGGAGGCCGGCCGCCTGTGACTGTGCAGCAAACGGCTGCTGCAAAGGAGGATGGCGACCCGACATTGGCCGGCGGCACCACAAAAGCGCCGGTTTGTTCATTATAAAGAACCGCAGCCGAGCGTTGGCTACTTTGGCATGACTGCCGATGCATCCGCCAAGCCAGCTTTTGCACTGCGATGCTGCGGCGAACGCGTGCGCTGCCTTGACTGGGGTGCACAGCCGGCAGCAGCACGCCCCCACCATCATTCCGCATTCCTGCCCCATCTGGCCACACCAGGCGACCCCGCAAGCAGCCCCCCACTACCCCTCTTTCCCTGGCATTTGCTGATGAACAAGTAAAGTGTGTACACTTCATAGACAAGCTTGTAGAATCCAACCCACTTGCCGTCCAGCTTGGCGCAACAGCACAGTGCCCAGCGCTTCCACTCCCGGAAGCGGCTCCTTGCACCCTGACAGTCTGTTTGTAGCTTGGGCACTAGCAAGTGTGGAGCTGATGGGCGCTGGTGCTGCACACTCAGGGAATCGTAGTGGCTTGTTGCCGTCTGGCTCATGGACTGCAACAACTCTGCTTGCCTGGGCGGCCTTGGCACACACGCTGCCTTTCAGCTGGTACTGTTAACGGAGCAGGCGCTGCTATGGCGAGTGTCTACGGATCGATTCCAAGGTTGCCTGGGCTCGGCAGACACCCCTTGCCCGGCCGCGCAGAGCAGCCATCTGTTTCCTTAGTTCACCACCTACTCTATGCTACGTATAAGCTTGACGCCGGTTCATTCTCGTGTACATTGCACTGCTCAACTGTGCATAGAAATAAATGGAGCAGATGACAGACACGTAGTGAACATGAAGGTGTGCTCTGCCAGGCGCCTCTCTCCGAGTGGGTTTCCTCAGCTCCAGCTCGCACTTTCCAGTTGCCACTGCAGCCCGACAATGACGCGGATACCCGACCCACCCTCCCGCATGGCACTGTCCGGCCATTACTCGACTGTCAGCCTGCATGCCCTACCAGCTGGAAGTGACCATGTCACTGTCCAATGCCTTGGGCGCACAACACAGCACTCCTTCCCAACAGCAGCGGCATGACCCCCAGATGCCGACTTTCCCTTGTACACAGAACAGGCATGTCGCATGGTATCACAGGTGCATAATGAGAGGAGTATTATTTCTTACAGAACTCAAGAAATTCAATACTCTGGGTGATACTCTCTCTCTGGGGTTTATAGTTTGATGTGCAGGCTTTGTGCTCACCCTGGTGCTTGGTTAATCCATGCAACACATTGAGCACTGCGCGTGACCAACGAACCTTGTGCAGCACAGGTAGCTGCCCGTTATTCTCATAGACGGCATTGACATACACTGATTGATATAGCCCACACTTCACCACAGTACCTACTCCAGATCCTACAATGGTTGTAGTGCTAGCAAACCAGCGACACATACCATGTGCACTCAGTTTCCAATTTGCATAGGTGTATAACCTGTCAGCCCAAACTGGGCGGGAGTGGTGCCTTTCGGGATAAGGATAATACTGGTATCGTTAAAAGAGGAATACATGTCATGACTGGCAAGGCGGCTTTCATCCTCTAAGGCGACCCCCACCACTCCAGTGGCCTTGTTCGCAATGAGGGACACCTTAGCTGAACCCTCTTTACCACCATCACCATAAACATCTGCATCCAGTGTCAGATAATCAAAAGCGTCCATTGTGATATCAGATTGATGGGCGTATAAAGTGTTGAGCAGGTAGGTGGATTGATAGGCGAACGGTGTGGGTGAAGCTTGGGTGGTTGATGCATGCATCACAGCCGAGGAGGGAGGAGGAAAGCCAGGGATTATATACCAGCTCGTTCTGTAGTGCCGGCAATTGCTGCAGGAGGATGGATGCTTCCAGTCAATGCGCAGCACTGGCAGCCCCCCATGATAGTTGGATGACTGCCCAGCAATCAGGCAGCGACAGCCGGCTGCACACACCTTCCTGCGTGTGTCGCATGCATGGCGCCCAGATGGCTGCCACTTCCCACATCGGGGTTTGCTTTGTGTGGACTTGCAAAGGCGACGGCCGCACCAACTGGATGACTGGCAGGGTGGGTGGCTCGGCATCCATTTCAGTCAGCGGAGACAGGGGGTGGTCATGCGGAAAGTGGGCGCCTGGGTGCCCACATAGAAAGGCTGCTGCGGCTCCTTTGGGTTCTTTTGCGCCTTGCACTGTTCACCTACAAAGCAGATCATGTGTGTAGGGCCCTAACACTCCCCGGCCGCACCAGGTCCCCTTGCTGCTCACCGGCAGTGTTTGCTGCCAGGGGATTCCTGCTCTACGCAGCACAGCAGGGGTGCGGCCTGCCGTCTGCCAGCTTACTCAACACCACTCTTTGCCTCTGCCATGGTATGCATGCCCGTTATTTTTGCAAGGAGGAGAATCCTGGTCGCATACTTGTTGTGGTTCAGCTAGGCTGTAGGTTGACGTGCGCAGGCTTGCTCCTTGACCCAAATCAGTGACGTTCCGAAAGCCTAGATAAAGACAATAGAATGTTCTGCCATGTAGGGTGCTAGCGGAAGTTGCAGTGATACGGTGGACAAGGGCGCCATATGCCCACATTGAATCATGGCTTGAGCCATGAGTGCTTCTCCATGATTACTGATTACAAGGGCACTGTGCTCCTACCTGCTGCAGCAAATCCACAGCCACCTGCGCACAACCCCTGCCTCCTTTCACGATGATCCTTCAGATCCTCCACACCAATACCACCACAGCCACCTGTGCACATCTTTTGATATCAGCTGATGGCACTGAACCTGAATGATGCAGTGACAACATCCAAAATCCGCTGCACTAGCACCACCGTCTCCCAGTGCGCTGAACCGTTCATGCCAACAGCTCCACACATACCTTCACCGTTTGCCTCGACCACACTGCTCATGACAACAACCAAGAGAAGACTCGGTTTTAAACACTGCCCTGCTCGCCACATCCCAGCCTTGGGCTCTTTACCTCCCTATAGCAGATATTCTCTTCAGATCTTCAATGCAGATCCATGGACCGTTACTGCGCCTGACAGGCCAATGCCCACACGTCTACCGCAGGGGGTGACAAGCTCCAGCGCAGCAGTGGCCAGGAGCGCTGCATTTGTAGGAGGTCTGTGTGCGTGGCAGTATCAGTTCCCATTTGCAGGGGCTCAGCGAGAATATGCCCGGGAGCATGTCATGTGGTGCCGGGAAGCGGCTGGTGCAGACTGCCACAGCTCATGGGGCACCTGTATGCTGTGCAAGCAGCGTGGAATACCACAGAAGGTTCGGGCATAGACCACTGCGGCAGGGGAATGCCTGTGTGTCACCCTCTGTGCACGGCAGCCTCCACCGCGTCAATGCGCGTGCAAATGAGGGGATGGTGCACCCTGTGGGATGCGGAATCAATAACCGACTCTCAGGTTTCCTTTGGCGGCAGTTACCCAAGCCTGCTCTATTACGCCTCTTCACACGCAGTATCTGTGGTGAGGGCTGTATCCCTACTAATAGAGAAAGTCGGCTTTCTTGGTCAACTATGTGCTGCATAAACCTGTGTCACCTTCTTGATCCATGTGCGCGCGCAGCCGAGTCTCTTGCAGTTGGCGGCACTCTGGACATGATGCACATACGCACACACGTTGTCTCTGGCTGTCCCGTCTGTCTGGAAGTAGCTTGGTCAGCTGAATCGGTTCAAGCAGTCTTGCTAAGGTCATCATCAAACCAGGCCCAAAGTACGTCCTGGCCTCTTGCACCAGATTTCCACCTGAAAACTTCAGTCTCGCATGGCGTCAAACCAAGAGCAACTAGTGCCACCCTTATTCCATCCTTCTCAGATGCCTCATTGCCTTTTTCTACATTTGCGACCATCGTTTCTGCCATTGCTTGGCCAGAATTATGTTGAATTTCAACGGAAGTAATGGAGCCGGTCATTTGCCACAAAATGCTAGTGGGTGCGGGGTCCTGTTGGTGGGGGCTGGTAGGTTGTCGAGTGAAAGGTGGTGGTGTGTGCTGGAAGTGGTGTGTTGTCTGGTGGTAGAGCAGTCGGCAGGCAGAGGGGTGAACCCTGGGATTTTATACCTGGTGCTAGGCGCCTGGGCGCGTCTCTCCTCTGGCGGCCCTCGCTTCTTGCATAGAAGTGCCAGCGCCACAGCCAGTGATTGGGTGAGCCATTGTTGCTCCCGCACCCGGCCGCAAAGAGGTGCGGCCGACTGCCGGAAGCAGCAGGATTGGCAAACGCGCGGCTCTGTGCCAGAACCACCTCGCTGCGCTGATCCCGGCCGCCGCCCACAGCAAGCAGTGGGTTAAGACGATTCTCAAGCTATATAAGCAGCGTG
>JANBOI010000266.1:0-11712 GCA_027595825.1 Coemansia biformis
AAGGCCCAGATAGCGCAGCCCCCATCCCCACTGGGCGCAAAAGGGCCCGGAGTTGGCAGGAACACAAGCGCAGGAAGCACGCGCTATAGGTGGGCTGACTACCACAGAAGCCGCTCCCCGAGACGCGCATTGGCTGCCGGTAACCAGTATCTCGCTGGGCTGCGCGTCCGGCCCCCATCCCATGCGCCCGTCTCTCATTAGGCAACGCCGCCAGCCCTCCCGCCCCATGCGCCCGTCTCGCGCTAGGCTGCGCCGCCAGCCCTCCCGTTCCATGCGCTTGAGATACTGAATGTGCCAATATGCGCATGTACGTTTCTATGCCGTTGGCGGCTAGCGGCCTAGCACGCGCCGCCTGGTCCTCTGCCGGGCGACGACAGGAGCGGCGTCCCATGCCAAGCATGTGTGGCGGGACACTCGCGTGCAGGATGCGGTACAAAGAGGGGCCGGCCGCCCGTGGGACTCCTGGCAGGCGTGCAGACAGGCCCGCTGCTGCTACACACGCGGAACGGCCGCTCGGCCGCGCAGGCACAGCTGCCTCGACTGTGTGCCGCCCGCAGGCCATCCCACGCCGTCCACTTCTCGTGCGGCTGCGGGATATGCACTCGCGTTCGTCAATTGTCCGGCGCAAGTCAATGGTGGCACGCGTGCCTCGCTGCCTTGGCCGCATACCGCCGTCAGCTGGCCCCTTCCACGCCAATGCGCCACGGCACACGCTCCGACAGCCAGCACACGTGTTACTAGCCAGCTTCTGCCGGCGCTTGCTACGCACGTGGCTTCCAGTAGTGCTACCGTACCATTCCCGGCCCCCTCCCAAATGCGGCCGAGCGGAATACCGCAGGAGCCGTGTCCGCGTGCCCCAGCATCCAGCGGCGGCCCCAAGTGTCGGGCAGCAGGGCCGATCAGCGGGGCCGGGATCTAGAGCTGGGTGGGCCCTTGGGCGCTGGCATCCCCAGCAACGGCCAGGTCCAGGCGCGTCGATTGTGCCAGCCTGATCGATCGGGCGGCGATTAGCGGCAGGGCTGGGGGCGGGGGAATACAGCAGACGCGGCAAATACGTGAAATCTTCCACGCTAGGGGTTTCGGTTGTACGCAGAAAGTGGCCGCTGTCGCCGCCAACAGCCGTTTCTGCTTGTCTTATCTTCCCCACACTCTTTGCGCGCGAAAACAGCCAGGCGACACAGAGCGTCGGCCTGCTTCTACTGTGAGTCCCGCCTGCGCCGCGGGCTAGTCGCTGCCGCACAAGCAGCCGCCCATTCTGCCGCCCTGCCATCTAGCTAAATTGCGACCGGCAGCCCCTGCTCGCTCCCTCGTGGACTCACGTAGCAATCAAGGTCACTGCGAGAGACGCCGCTTGCTAGTTCGACATGCTTCGCATGGGTGCATTCGCGGCCCTTGGCCAGGCCAGGCCAGTCGCGGCCAAGGGCGCCGTGCGCCAGGTAAGTCTGCCCGGCCGGACGCGCGTCCTGACGCTAAAGGGGCGCCTGTGTGCCTGGTGTTGTCAAAAGCGGAACTGTCTAACACGCGTTCTACTCTGGCGAGGGGGGACTACCATGGTGCGCGGACGTGGCCTCTGTAGGCAGCGCGCGCAATGGCGTCGGCAGCGGACAGCGCCGTGACGATCGACCTGGGGGAGAACGTGTTTGACGGGTACAACATTGACGTGCCGTCGTCCAAGGTGACGATGAGCCGCGAGGATCTGGTGGGACTGTACCGGGAGATGCAGGTGGTGAGGCGGCTGGAGATGGCCGCGGACTCGTCATACAAGCACAAGCTGATCCGCGGGTTCTGCCACCTGTGCACGGGACAGGAGGCGGTGCCCATCGGCGTGGAGAGCGCGCTGACCAAGCAGGACGCCGTGATCACCGCGTACCGGTGCCACGGGTTCACCTACATGCGCGGCGCGTCGCCATTCGGGATCCTGGCCGAGCTGATGGGCCGCAAGGACGGTGTGTCCAAGGGCAAGGGCGGGTCGATGCACATGTACGCCCCTGGGTTCTACGGCGGCAACGGCATCGTGGGCGCGCAGGTGCCGCTGGGCGCTGGCATTGCGTTTGCGCAAAAGTACCGCGGCGAGGCCGCGTGCACCGTGGCGCTCTACGGCGACGGCGCCGCGAACCAGGGCCAGGTGTTTGAGGCCTACAACATGGCCAAGCTGTGGGACCTGCCGGTGCTGTTTGTGTGCGAGAACAACAAGTACGGCATGGGCACCGCCGCCTCCCGCGCCGCCGCCAACACCGACTACTACACGCGCGGCCAGTACATCCCCGGCATCCGCGTGAATGGCATGGACGTGCTGGCCGTGCGCCAGGCAGTCGCCTATGCGCGCGAGTACGCGATCGCCAACGGCCCGATTGTTCTGGAGATGAAGACGTACCGCTATGGCGGCCACTCCATGTCCGACCCCGGCACCACCTACCGCACGCGCGAGGAGGTGCAGCACATGCGCTCGACGTCCGACCCCATCACCGGCTACAAGCACCGTCTGCTGGACAACGGCGTCGCCACCGAGGACGAGCTCAAGGCCATCGACAAGGCGGCCAAGAAGTCCATTGACGAGGAGCTCGCCAAGGCAAAGGCCATCCCAGAGCCCGCCGCTGCCGAGCTCTGGGACGACGTCTACGTCAAGGGCGCCGGCGTGCCCTACCTGCGCGGCCGCGTGCCCGAGGAGACTCACTACTTTAACTAGACATATGCCCGTTTTCTGCCGTGTGGTGGATAAAGACTGCGTCCATCCATGTTTGCTTGCGCTCCAAGCAGCCCAAAGGGCATCTCCATGCGGCTCTGAGGGGCGCCATCGCCCTACTTGGTGAGGCGGTCGCCCGCTAGATGCGGCGTCCCCAGACTACAAAAGCTAACACTCCGGCCCATGTGGCCCAGCCCTTTTGCGCCAGGCAGCGGCCGGCAACGCCCAGCGACAAACCGAGGCCAGCACAGCGCGCGGGCCGTCACGCCGAGGCGGCCGCGTCCGGCTCCAGCGGGTCGGCCTCTTCCGCCGGCAACCGCGACCACTCGATCGGCTCGAGCCCGTGCTCGATCAGGTACTCGTTTGCGCGGCGGAAGTGCCCGGCGGTGAGGAAGCCGCGGTGCGCGCTCAGCGGCGACGGATGGACGGTCGTGAGGACGAGGTGGCGCTTGCGGTCGACCCGGGCGCCCTTCTTCTGCGCATGCGAGCCCCAGAGCATGAACACGACGTTCTCGCGGCGGCGGTTGACCAGCTCGACGACGCGGTCCGTGAGTTGCTCCCAGCCCTTGCCCGAGTGCGAGTTTGCTTTGTGCGCCTCCACGCTGAGCGCCGCGTTGAGCAGCAGCACGCCCTGCTGCGCCCAGCCGCCCAGATACCCGTGCTTCGGCGCCGCAAAGTCGTCAAAGTCGTTCTTCAGCGCGCGGTACATGTTGGCCAGCGATGGCGGCACCCGCACGCCGGGTCGCACGCTGAACGCCAGGCCGTGCGCCTGGCCAGGCCCGTGGTACGGGTCCTGCCCCAGGATCACCACGCGCACGCGGTCCAGCGGCGCGAACCGCGTCCACGAGTACAGATCCCGCGCCGGCGGGAAGATCTGCTTCCCCTTCTGGTGCTCTTCGCGCAGGAAGCGCTTCAGCTGCTTGAAGTACGGCTTCGCCAGCTCTGCGCGCAGGTGCGGCAGCCAGCTCGCGTCGACCGTCGCCAGCTCCAGCCCGTACTCGTCCTTGTCCAGCTCCACCGTGCTGTCCTCCGCATCGTCCTCGGCTGCCGCGGCTGGAGCGGCCTTCGCTGCTGCTGCTCGAGGGGCCTTGCTTGCTGCCGGAGCGGCCTCCCCAGCTGGCTTGCTGCTGGCCGCCGCCTTCTTGCCCGCCGGCGCGCCAAAATACGAGTCCAGCGTCTTGCGCTTGGCCCGCCGGCCGTCGGCCGTAGGCGCGGTTGTCGGCGCGGCCGTCATGCTGCCGTGCCTGTGCCGTGTCTGCGTGCGTGCGAGAAAGTCAGCCGCTGAATCACGCCTGCGGAATTCCAAACGCCAGAAATGCGACAGCAACGAGAAAGGGAACAGAACTGGAACCACTCGGCCCGCTGGCTGCGCAGCACCGCCGGAAATCGCGTGCATGCATGCGAGCTGCACTGCACTACGCCGCGAGCCCGAGCCGCCGCTCCTCCTCGCGCGTGGCTTGGACCTGCTCTGCGCGCACAACGAGCAGCAGCCGATCCTCAAAGTCGCAGTCGACGGCCGGCGGCGGCAGCGCAGCGGCCACGTCGCTCAGCGGCACGCTCCCGCCCAGCACGCCCCGCGTCAGGCGCGCCAGCCGCCGGTAGTCGCTGGCGGCCGCCGCCCAATGCTGGTCGACCGCCTGTGTCACGTACTCCCCCGTGACGCCGGCCACCCGGTGGATCGCGTCCGGCTCGCCGCCCTTGTCCATCCGCTCCGCCCGCGCGCGGAGCTCGTCGATGTCGCGCACCGCCTCGCCCAGCCGGCGCACGTCCTCCAGCATCGACCGCGCGCCCGCCTCCGCCTGGAGCGTCTGCAAGTAGCACAGCCGGCTCGCGCCGCTCGTCTTCTCCGCGTATCCCCGGTACAGCTCCATGTTCCGCGCGGACGTGCTCCACTGGCTCCGCCGGAAGCGCCACTCGTACACGAGCCTCCGCAGCTCGCCCAGAACCTCCGCCCACTCGCTCGCCATCGCCCACCGGTCCGCGCAGTTAGCGTAGGGGACAAGGTCGCTCGAGGGAATCGAAGCAGGGGGGGCCCGAGCCCCGGCTGCTGCAGGATTTTGAGGCCGTGGCCCTCCCCGGATCAGCGCACTCTGGCGGCGATCAGCACGGTGTGACACGGGCAGCAAACAAATCGATCCCAGGCGTGGCGCGCAGAGCGGAGCTGGACTTTGCTCTGCTGCCAGTCGCCGCGCAACCGTCACTATCCACAACACGCCGCTCTGTCGTAAGCAGCGCAGCTAGCGGTATACGCTCTTTCGCCAATGACGCCAGCCAAAGACGCTGCGGTCGCGATCGCCGGCGCAGCCCCTGCTGAGCCCGGGGTCGAGTCTTCTGCGTGCGCGGCGGGCCCCGCAGCACACGCGATGGACATCGATGACAGCAGTCCGGAGCAGCAGGTCTGCGGAGATGCCGAGGAGGACGCCAAGGAGGAGGATGACGAGGCTCCGGGCGGCAGCGACGCGGCGACAGAGGAGGAAGGCGGTAGCAAGGCCGAGCCGAAGGTGTCGCTGCGCGAGCTGCGCGAGCGCGCGATGGCGCAGTACGAGACTCTGGGCGAGGAGAAGCACCGCATGCAGCGCCTGAACTTTCTGCTAGAAAAGTCGGCGGCGTACGTGACGTTTGTGGCCAAGCGGCTGGAGACCAAGCGCGCGGAGAAGCGATGCGCTCGACCGACGGGCAGCGGCGCCAAGAAGAGAAGAAAGCCCAGCGAGGCAGATATGCAGCCAGAGGCGCGGCATGCGGCAGACGATGGCGGCAACGACGGCGAGGACGAGGAGCGGACCATCAACGGCGAGCATGTGTCGCCGCGCCAGCCGCGCACCGTCACGGGCGGCGTGATGCGCGAGTACCAGCTGGAGGGCATGGAGTGGCTGGCCTCGCTGTATGAGAACGGGCTGAACGGCATCCTGGCCGACGAGATGGGCCTGGGCAAGACGCTGCAGACGATCGCGTTCCTGTGCTTCCTGCGCGAGCGGCAGGTGTGGGGCCCGTTCCTGGTCCTGTGTCCGCTGTCGACGCTGTCCAACTGGGCGTCCGAGTTCTACCGCTTCGCGCCCGAGACGCCCGTGCTGCTGTACCACGGCACGCCCGACGAGCGCCGCGACCTGCGCCAGAAGCACCTGCGCCGGATAACGCCCGACTTTCCTATTGTCCTCACAACCTACGAGATCTCGATGCGCGACCGCCAGGCGCTGCAGCGCATCGCGTGGAAGTTTATAATCGTCGACGAGGGCCACCGCATCAAGAACATGAACTGCCGCTTGGTGCGCGAGCTCAAGACGTACCAGAGCACAAACCGCCTGCTGCTGACGGGCACGCCGCTGCAGAACTCGTTGGCCGAGCTGTGGTCGCTGCTCAACTTTCTGCTGCCCGACATCTTTGACGACCTCGACAGCTTCCAGGCGTGGTTCGACTTTGACGACCTGTCGGGGTGCTCCGGCCAGTCGCGCGTCATTTCGCAGGAGACGTCGTCAAGCGTTGTCACCAAGCTCCACCAGATCCTCCAGCCGTTCCTCCTCCGCCGCCTAAAGTCCGACGTCGAAAAGTTCCTGCCGCCCAAGCGCGAGTACCTCATCTCCTGCCCTATGGCGCCGCTGCAGTTCGAGTACTACCAGGCGGTCCGCGGGCCCAACCTGCGCGCGTTCCTGGAGGAGAGGTTCTCCGCCGGGTCAGAGGCTAGCCGCAGGGACAGTGCTGTCAACAGCGACACCGAAGACACCGAGGGCGGCGGCGGCAGCGGTGAGCTGTCCCCTCTGGGGACCGGCCAGAGCACGATGGTCCCTGGGACCCCCGCCAGCGACGCGGATCCGCCCAAGCGCGCCGGGAGGAAGCGTGCAAAAGACTCACAGCAGCAACTGGTCGAGGAGGCTGAGCGTTTCCTGGGGCTGCCCGTCACGCAGCGCAACACGCGGAAGCCCATGCGGTACCAGGAAGTGGACGAGGACGACCCGTTTGAGGAGGCGCTCGACGCGCCCACCCGGAGTGCACTTCCCAAGGCCGTCGCCGCGGAAGGCGCCACGACCGGTGTCGGCACCAGGCAGGGGCTTGCGCAACTCAAGGCGGCGGTGCAGATCAAGCAGCTGAACCTGCAGTTCCGGCTGATGCAGCAGCGCAAGGTGTGCCAGCACCCGTACCTGTTTGACTTCCCCGTCAAGGATCCGACGGACCCCGAGTCCGAGTACCTGATCGACGAGCAGCTGGTCCGCGCATCGGGCAAACTGCTTGTGCTCGACCGGCTGCTGCCGGCCCTGTTTGCCGGCGGCCACCGGGTGCTGATCTTCTCGCAGTTCTCGCGCGCCCTGGACATCCTCGAGTTCTACGCGGGGCTGCGCGGCTGGGAGTTCTGCCGCATCGACGGTTCGGTGGGGCAGGCGGACCGGCAGGAGGCCATCGTGCAGTTCAACACGTCGTCCATCCCGCTGTTCCTGCTTACTACGCGGTCGGGTGGGCTGGGCATCAACCTGACGTCCGCCGACACCGTGGTCATCTTCGACTCCGACTGGAACCCGCAGCAGGACCTGCAGGCGCAGGACCGCGTGCACCGCATCGGCCAGAAGAAGCCCGTCCTGATCTACCGCCTCGTCATTGCAGGCAGCTGCGAGGAGCCCATGCTGCGGCGCGCCAAGGCCAAGCGCAAGCTGGAGAAGCTGGTCATCCACGAGCGCCGCTTCAAGGGCGTCCACAGCGCGAACAAGGACCAGGTCTCGCTCCAGGACATCAAGCAGATCCTGATGGACGACGGCGGCGAGGTCGTCGAAAGGGACCAGCAGCACCTGAGCGACGTCCTCGGCGCGCTGGCCCTCGACCAGCCCCTCCCCGCCGACCTCGTTCTCTCCGACAAGGAGCTCGCCGCGCTCACCGATCGCTCGCCCGAGGCATACGAGAAGGCGTCTTCCCTTGCGGGCGCCTCTGCGCGCATCGCCCAGCTCGAAGACGCCCCCGACGAGCGCAACGACATGCTGGCCAGCATGGACGCGCCCGAGTGACACTTTCTTCTCTGCTTCCCGCCGCCAGCTGCGTCGCAGCTAGTTACCTGTTGCATATCGGGCGGGAACAGCATCGCCCTGAGAGTGACATGACAACGAAAGCAGCTTCACCAGCATTTACAAGCGCGGCTGTCGACTAGGGATGGCTCTCTGTTAAGCGCAAGTAAGAAACTATAGCTTCCAAAATCTCGTGGGCGCCCACCGTAACGGGTAGATGTGCCAGCTAGGCCGCCTGTGACGTCGCCGGCCCTGTGGCCTGTAACGTGGCCGGCTATGTGGCATGTGATGTGGCCGGCGCTTCGGCCTGAATGGCGAGGCCCGTGGCCAGCACGCGCTGCGCAGCCGCAACGGCGGACCCGTAGTCGATGGTCGCGTCCGGCGAGCCAGTGACCAAGATGCTGCTGCCGCTTGGCGCGTCCGCCGCCAGCGTGTGCATCTCCATGAAGACCGTCAGCAGCGGGGTGGCAGTGTCGCCGCGGGTGGCATCAAGCGCACAGCCCAGCAGCTCCCGCGTCTCGGCCAGTGTGCCGTCGGTCCAAGCGTACAGCACGGACTGTCCCTTGGGTACGGTCCTCGTAGCTTGGGTCATGTACAGCAGCGACACAACGCCGCGCTCTCCCACGTAGCTGGCGGCCGCCGTCGTGTCATCGCCAAGAGCCGGGCGGTCGAGCACGCAGATCGCCCGCGACACCGTCGCCGCCACGCGCACCGCACCAGCAGCCGCGTAGCCCGGGCCCATGACCACATGCTTGGCCAGGACCGTGCCGTGGGCCAGTGCCACGCTGACGCCTGCGCCGTCGCCAGCCGCCTCAATGGCGCCGACATCCTCGGAGAGGATGTATGTCCCGCCGGCGACGGCGCACGTGCGGCAGAACGCCTGCGCGATCTCCGAGCCGCCGCCGTACAGCGCACACAGGTAGGCCATGCGGCCGTAGCGGCCCATCGACGTGACGTATCGCCGCACGCGCTCGCACCCTTCGCGCGCGCTGATGCTCTCGCCAAACGCCACCCGGGCCACGGCGTACCGCACGGCATCCAGGAGCATCCCGTCGAGCCTGAACCTTTCCTGGAGGAACTGAGAGAACTCTGTGTCGCCACACTCGCCCACGGCAGCCGCGTACTGGTCGTCGGTGCCGCCGACAGTGGTCAGAAGCCTCATGAGCTTGCGCTTCTCAATCAGGCTCAGCGCCGTGCTGGCAAACACGTCCTCTTTGCTCTGCGGGATCGTTGCCGCCGCGGCGCCGGCGCGCACGAGGTATGTCTGCTCGACACCCATGAACTGCACGAACTCGCCGATGCCCGTATCGATTAGCAGCTCGACCAGCCCGCCGCGGCACAGCGCCGCCTTGGGCGCCAGCTCGAGCATGTACTCGCGGTCGTTCTGCAGCAGCCTGGCCAAGGCGTCTGCCGCACACGGCTCCGCCATGTCCCCGCTGCCGGCAGCATACGGCGCCAGCCGGCCGAGCGTCTCCGCAACCCGCCGGTCGTCCACTGTACCCACCGCGGTAGCAGCAGCCGCGCTCTCCGCAGCCTCGCGCACGTCGCCAATTACAAACGCCGGCGCGTCAGACCCCGGCGCGCCAAGCACCACCTCGACCCTGGGCACCTGGCTGCGGTCGCGGTGGTCGACCGCCCACTCGACGAGCCGGGATGGCGAGAAGCAGGCGTAGCTCCCGCCATAGTACGGATTCCGGTCGACGTGGAGCACGCTCTTGCCGGCGCTCGCCGCCTCGCTTGCGATAATCGACTCCTCCAGGCCGGTCCCCAGGACGACCAGGTCGAACGCCTGGCCGTCGAGCCCGTGCGCCGCCATTCCTCGGCTGCTGGTCGGGCGCGCGCCAGCGGGGCTCCCGGTGCGAATTGCCGTTACTAGGCGTGGGGGAGTCGGGGGGCGATTGCAGGCACAGCGCTGCCGCCGCCAGCTGCCGCCAGCCTCCGCCACACAAGGGCACGGGGCACAGGCCAGGCGGCAGGCAGAGACAACAATGTCAGCCAATCGGAGCGAGGACCGCCGCGGCTGCAAAGAAACCGGCCGGCCGTTCAGTTGTGCGATGCGGGTTTTCTTCTTTCTCTTCTCAGCCCGTCTCCTGCTCTCGTCGTTTTCCCTTTCGCTTCCAGACCCACTCCTGGCCACGACTCGGCACGCAAAGCCCGAGCGCGCACCTGCCGCCCGCAACATGCCAGAGTCAACAGGCACGGTAAGCAGCAACGAGCTCTGTGTGGCGCATGCTGTCGGGGCGCTGTCAGACTTTGCATGGCCGCTTGTAGGGTGGTGTCCCCTCCAGTTATGCCAGGCAGCCTGGCGCCTATCTCTGCGGACGCAGCTAACCGTGCCATCTCGATCTGCATCTCTTCTGTGGGGGGAGTGTGTAGCTCGTTGGGCCTGACGTGCTCACGACAGACATGCAGACGATGCGACTGGAGACAGCACCCGCGGGGCACGGGCGCGGAGCCCCCCTCTCGCGCAACGATGTCGGCAGGGCCGGCGGCGACAGAGCACCAGTTGCTGCTCCTGCTGCTGCTCCTGCTGCCGCTGCTGCGAGCCGGGTGGTCCCTGGTGGAGCGGCCCGCGCTGGCGCGCGCGGCCTGCACGACCAGTCGACGGCCCCGCGGCCCCTAGCGGAGCGCCCCATGGTGCCGCCGAGTAGGCCGGCCTCTGAAACCTCCAACCTCAGCTCAGCGACGACACTGGCCAACGGAGGCAACCGCCGCTGGCGCATGTCGGACTTTGACATTGGGCGCGTGCTTGGCAAGGGAAAGTTTGGCCGCGCCTATCTTGCACGCGAGAGGAACACCAACTACATCTGCGCGCTAAAGGTGCTGTTCAAGTCTGAGCTCCAGGAGAGCAAGATTGAGAAGCAGCTCCGGCGCGAGGTGGAGATCCAAACCCATCTGCGCCACCCGCACATCCTGCGCCTGTACGGGTACTTTCACGATGAAAAGCGCATCTATTTGATACTCGAGTATGCTGCGCAGGGCGAGATGTACAAGCTGCTCCAGAAGGAGGGCAGCTTTAGCGAGCCCATGGCCGCAAAATACATTGCGCAGATTGCGGCAGCGCTCAGGTACCTGCACTCCAAGAACGTCATCCACAGGGACATAAAGCCCGAGAACCTGCTGCTCAACTCTGATGGGGACCTGAAGATTGCCGACTTTGGATGGTCCGTGCATGCGCCAAACTCGCGGCGGCGTACGCTGTGTGGCACGCTGGACTATCTGCCTCCCGAGATGGTCGAGGGTCGCGACCACAGCGCGTCGGTCGACCTGTGGAGTCTGGGCGTGCTCATGTACGAGTTCCTCGTCGGCGTGCCGCCATTCGAAGACCTGCAGAGCCACAAGGCAACCTACCGCCGCATTGCAAAGGTCGACCTGCACGTCCCGCCCTCCGTCTCGCCAGAGGCAGCCGACCTTATCATGCGCCTCCTCCAGTACGATGACAGCGATCGGCTGCCACTCGATGCGGTTCTGCGGCACCCATGGATACTTAAGCACGTTATGAACCCCAATGTGAACTGACGCCTGCGTGCTGCCGTAGACGTGTGCGTTGCCCTGCCCTTTCTCGGAAAGCCCCCTCTTTCATATTCTTTTTGCACAGGCCGGTTGGTCCCTGACGTTTGCAAGAGAGGCACCATGCCACGAATACATCAACGTTACATGTCAATGTGCGCGGCTTTTGCGTGTGTGGCGGAATTGGCCATTGGAGGAGGCCGGCGGCAAAGGCCATAAATACGGTGCAGTAGTGGCAGGGAAGGAGTGTGTTTCTGGCGGTGCCCGCGAGTGGTATGAGGCTATAGGACGTTTCTTCCGTAAGGGTCAACAGAAAGTCACCCCTAGTGGGCGGCCCCGTATATAAGTGAAGCTACCTTCGCTGTCATGGTGCTCCTGACGCTCGTGGGCCTATGCACCATCCCTCCTGCGGGAGGTGATGCCATGCCCGGCCAAGATCCAACATACTGCTGGATAGGGGTTTAACGGGTCTTATGACGCGCAATGGCGCCACAGCAGGTCAGTCCAGCCTGGCAGTAGCCCGTCCCAGGATAGAAG
>JANBOI010000267.1:0-11710 GCA_027595825.1 Coemansia biformis
ATCTTCCCCGCTTGCCGTAGCCGGGCTGGCTCTGTTTATCATTGTGTCCTAGACGAATACATGTACATCTCCAGTGCCGCACCTCCCCCTCCCCCCATGTGGCCACGCGCGTACCCCCCTACTAATCTCTGTGCACGCGTCCGCCGGGCCTGAGCGCTCATCACAGCGCAAATGTGTAGCTGGCGCCGGCCAGGTGCCTCCGACACAGCCGATGCTCCCCGCCGGACCAGCCCTGCCCCAGACGGCGCCCGGGTGGACGCCGGTCATCGGACGCATCCCCGCCCGCCGCGTGGGAGGGTCTGGCGCGCCCAGGGACGGCGGGCGCAGGACCGAGTCGCCGGGGCGTGGGAGCACGGCCGGCGGCTGCGACGACATGTTTGAGCTTGACGAGGAGCTGGAGAGCCGGCGCCACCGGGACCGCCGGCGCGCCAAGGACCGCTCGGTCAGCGTGTCCGCGCGCCGCATGTCGCTCTGGCACGACCGCGGCGACATTAGCCAGGACGAGGGCAGCGACTGGTGCTCGGGCGACGACGACGTTGACGAGGAGCTCATTGCGCGGCTGCTTATCGTCACGCAGCGCAGGACCCGCGACCGCACGCACTACCAGTTTGAGCGCAAGGCGGCGCACGACGACCTGGCCGACATTATCAGCGAGGGCCTGCAGAACTACGAGCGCGATCTGCGGCTCAAGCAGCGCCAGGACCGCCGGAGCAACGTCAAGGTGAACGCCGTGAGCCAGGAAAAGTTTGAGCGCATGCACGAGGACACGTCTGCGGCGGGCGGCGCCTCGTCGTTCACGGACACCGGGCCGCAGCCTGGCGCGGCCGGGTGCCTGTCTGGGCTCAGCATCTCGGGGCAGATACAGCGCGAGATCGAGAGGGCCGAGCGCGCGCGCGCTATCCCGGCCCGCGGCGGCGAGGAGCAGCGCAGCCGGCGCCAGGGGCGTCCTCTGGCGGCGCGCTTCCTCCCTATCCACGAGGACGACGGCGTGCCAGGCGCCGGCCAGCAGGCGCCCAAGCAGGCCGCCGACAGCAACACGGCGGGCTCGTACGGGAAGAGCCCAATGCTTGGGCCTGCAGGCGGGCCACGCTTCCCGCGCAAGTACCGCGACAACCGCAAGCACCACGCACAGGCGCCTGTTGGATGGCTGGTTGGGACGCAGGCCTACACGGCGGCCGAGGCGGAAATGTCCCGGTCCCTCGACGTCCATGCGGGCACCAGCTTCCCCGACCAGCCGATGGTGGTCGGCAGCGCCGGGTCGCACGCCGCGGCCAGCCAACAACACGAGCACCCGTCGCACGAGCTCCTGCGCGAGAACGGGTTTGTCCAGCACAAGTACTACAGATACCACGCAAAGGCGCTCAGGGAGCGCAAGCAGCTGGGCAGCGGGCTGTCGCAGGAGATGAACACGCTGTTCCGCTTCTGGTCGCACTTCCTGCGCGACTCGTTCAACAAGAAGATGCTCGCCGAGTTCAAGCGGCTGGCGCTCGAGGACGCCACAAGCAACTACCGCTACGGCCTCGAGTGCCTGTTCCGGTTCTACTCGTACGGCCTCGAGAAAAAGTTCCGCAGGGAGATCTTTGCCGACTTCCAGGACATGACCAAGTGGGATGTCGCGCAGGGCGAGCTGTATGGCCTGGAGAAGTTCTGGGCGTTCCTCCACTACAACAAGTCCCGGCTGCCGCCCGGCCTCGAGATCGACCCCGACCTACAGCAGAGGCTGCAGCAGTTTGCGAGCGTCGGCGACTTCAAGAAGGCCAACCAAGAGCGCCGCAGCTCGATCTCCGCCGCCGAAGGCAGCACGCAGATGCTGCGCAACCAGAAGGCCCTCGCAGCCGCCGAGCAGTCCGCTCCAGCCCCGGCCGACCAGCCCTAGAGCCGGACAGCCGGCCTCCTTCCTCTCTTTCTCTTGCTCGTGATTCCCTCGCCCACGATGGCGCATCGTCGCTTGTGACTGCGGCGCCCGCCGGGCGCAGGAACCGGCGCCGCCGCACACGGATCAGGCGGCTGCAGATCAGCGGCCCTGGCCCCCGGCCATGCGCTCAGGCCCCGACGCCTGCATGGCGTGTACGTCAGCGCGCATCGGTGGCTCGCTGCCATGTGTCGCTGCGGGCAGCGGGACGCCATTGGCGCCAGCGCCGGCCTCGAGGCGTAAACACGAGAAACCGGCTGTCGCGCGGCAGCCGGTTTTCTCACTATATTCGGAGGGAGCCGAGACCGGGCGCCCGAACCGTCGCCCCGACCGCCATCCGCAAGGCCCGCCGGTGTCGCGAAGGCCCGCCGGGACTGGCCAACCAGCGGGCCCATGGCCTCGCCCTCCTCGTCTGGTTGTCAAACGCCTGTCCTCTTGCCCCTCTTCATTCCTCATCGCCGCGCAGAATCCTCCAGCTGCTCGCCGCTGCCCACCCACGTAGGTGGCAGCTCTTCTTCTCTCCCTAGCGGCCCGGCCGAATCCAGCCGCTGCGCACGCGGTGCCCAGCGGCAGGGGGCCTCAGCTCACGTCTCCCCTGCCTTCTACCCGCCGGCCCGACATGGGCGACGGTGGCCCCGCCGGCCGCCCCGCCCCAGGCAATCCGGCAGCCCCCGCATCGCCGCTGCGAATATTCACGCGGGTCAATGGCGGCGAACAGGCGCCGGGCGGCCTGCCCGCGGCCCCCCGCGATGGCGCGGCAGCCTCGCTCGGCAGCGCGTTTGCGCGTCCGCACGAAGACGGCGCGGGCAGCCGGCCGCCCAGCAGCCACCGAGGCCTCGCCGAGGGCCACGCCGGCGGGCGGGCCGCCAAGGCCGCACCGCGCGTGGGCCGGCAAGGGGCGAACTACCACCCGCTGCCCAGCCATTGGCGTGACTACGTGTCCAGCCCCAGCAGCGCCGGATCGCCCGTAACGCCCGACAGTGGCGGCGGCGGCGGCGGCGGCGGCGGCGAGTACCCAGGTGCCTTGCAGACTATGAATATGGCTGGCATCGCCGGGCTGCCGGCGTCGTACACGCCCGAGCCGGCCCGGCCGCTGCACATCCCGCGCGACAACGGCGCGGGCAAGCACAAGCTGGGCCTGGGCAGGAGCCCGGCCTCCAGCCCCTACTCGCAGCTTGGCAACCTGGGTGACGCGTTCGGGTCGGTCTCTAGTCTCGAATGGACAAACGATCGCCCAACGTCGACTCTCTCGCACCTGAGCGCGGACCAGCAGGCGGAATCGCCCCTGGACATTCCGGGGTACAGCAGCCACTTTCCGCCGTCGCTAAGCACGCTGGCTGCGCGGTCTGGGGCCCAGCGCGGCGCCATCAGCGCAAACAGACACCATCCATCAGCGTCAACATCGTCGTCGCACCATTCCTTCAGCATGGGCTCGCCGCTGGCTCGCGAGCCCGGCGCCGCGGCGCTGGCGTCTGGCCCAAGGGGGCCCTCGTCGTCGCTGCCTCCGACTGCCATCCCGTCGCCAGCGCCGGGTGCCGGGGGCGAGTCTCCAGCCAGCGTACACGGCGAGGACATTGTGCGCAGGTACTTTGGGCGCCCGCCGCCCCAGCAGCCGCCGCCGCCCCAGCAGCAGCAGCCCCAGCAGCAGTCTCCGCAGCAGCCCCCGCGGTCACAGCCCACGGGACTGTCGCCGCTGGGCAAGGCGTCGTCGGGGTCGAGCACCAGCGACGAGGCCGCCAGAAGTATTGTCTACCGCCGCGCTGTGTCGTCGGGCGACCTGCCCACACTGGATGAGCTGCATGGGGCCCTGAGGGGCACAGACGTGGAGAGCAACAGCAGCGGCTTCTTGTCGCACGATCTGGTCGAGTCGCCCCTGGAGGCGCTCGTGCGGCGGCTAACCATCGAGCTGTTCCAGCTGTACGTCAGCGAGGACCGCCAGAAGGGATTCAACGGCAAGCGGCCCGGTGACGGCCCCTCTGCTGGCGTCCAGGGCCAGCCCGACCTGGAGGACGAATACGGCGACATTGCTGAATCGCTTAGCCGTGTTCTCGACCCGCTGACGACCGACGAGGGCTACGTACAACAGTTCCGCCTCGGACCAAGCCTGGATTCCGGATCGACAACGCCCGCGGTGACAATGGACGGGTACTTTATGCCACAGGCGCCAGGCGCACGCGCCGACACCCCTACAGGCGCCGCGATTGCTGGCGCCGATCCACCTCCGCTCCCGCGCCCACGTCCCCGCCACCGGCAGCTCGAGCGCACGTGGATGGAAGAGGCGCTAATCAAGGCGCGGCGGGTGTCGACGATCGACGAGACTGCGGGCGAGGCAATTCTGCAGGGCCTCGACATGGAAGCGGCTGCGGCAGACGGGCTGCCGATGCACGACGTGCCCAGCCTGCGTACGATCGGCTCGCCGCGCGCTGAGCCGTACCGGGCGGCATCGCCGCGCAGCGACGGCGACCCAGCTCAGCTTGCGTTGCGGACCACGCGGCGGGGCCTGGCGCTGCCGCCGGGCGTTGCGGGCGAAGCGCGCGGAATGCCCCAGCTGAAATCCGGCGGCGGGAAGCCGAGACCCGGGCTGCCCAGCGTCAGCGAGGAGGGCAGCGACGCGGCGCCGTCTGGGGACGACGGCGCCACGCCCCGGAGCCACTACCGCGCGCGCGATCCGGCAGCGCCCCACCGCCAGGCCACGGCGGGGATCTCGCCGGCGCGCGCGTCGCTGCTGCGCGCAGTTGGGCGCCGGCAGAGCGTGCGGCTGCAGCCGGGCAAAGGCCAAATCGTCGTGTCCGACACGCCGACCGAGATGCGCCCAGACTCGGTGGCAACCGCTGGCAGCCGGAGCAGCATCATTGCGCCGGTCCCGCTGGACCCCGAGACCGTGGCCCGCGCCAAGCGCACCAACTCGCTGCCCGGCATCATGCAGGTGCCCGAGACGCGGGAGGTGTCGTATCGCGACATCCAACGCAAGGCCGCGCGTCCAGTCGAGCTCAAAAAGGCGGCCAAGTCGCGCGCGCGCGTCGTGCGCCGGGCCGAGCGCATGGTGCGTGGTGGCACGCAAGCACTTGGGTCGCGCAGGCGCCACCACCGCCGCGGCGGCAGCCGCGCGCCCGACATGGAGCAGCTGCTGGTGCGCGTCGAGCTGCCGCCGCCGGTGCCGCTGCGCGTGCGCCGCCAGCAGCTGCGCACAGCGCCCGAGCCGCTGATCATTGTCTGTCGCCCAGCAAAGCGGCCGCCCTCGGGCGATGTTGCCACGACAGAGCAGAGGATCCAGCGCGTCCACAACCAGCTGCTGGGCGCGCAGGCCGTGCTGTCGCGCCACAACTCGGAGTTGCGCCAGGCCGACGCCGCCGTCCGCTCGCCGGGGAAGAACACCATGCGCAATCAGGCGCTGGATGCCATGATGCTCGACAGCGCCTTTGGCGACCCCGCTGCCGACAACGACGATGATGACAGGGAGCGCCGCCGCGCGGCAGACGCCAGGCAGCGGCGCGAATGCCAGGGAGACATGCCGGGCGCAGACTGCGCGACGGAAGCCGCGCCCGCCCGGCCCTGGCGTAACGCGCGTCGGCGGTCGACGCTGCGGCAGAAGGAGAGGCAGCGGCAACTGCAAAACGAAAAGCGCGCTCGGGACGACGGGCGGCCGACGCCCGAACGCGGCGCCGCTGGCGTCGCTATAGAGGCGCAGTTGCCGCGGCAGCTGGCTCCGACTGCCCGGCGCCAGCTGCTGCTTCACGGACCGGCGTACAGGATCTACTCGGGCTTCCGCGCGCGGCCCGACACGCACCTGTTCCTGTTCACCGATGTGCTGGTGGTGGCCGTTCGCCTGGGCGCCGCGCAGGCGTACGCGGGCGCCGACTCGTTGCTGGCCGTGCCGATGGCACCACCGGCGGCCGACCCGGCGGCCATCCCGCCCGGCAGCCGCTTCCGCGTGCAAATCGTCATCCCGCTAGTGCACCAGACGACAGAGCTGACGACGCAGCGCGAGGGCGCGTCGAAGCGCCCGGGCGAGGACGACGACGCCGAAGAGCGGCGCATCGATCTCCAGGAGGAGCGCATCCGACGGGCGTGTCACATATTTGAGAAGAACACGTCGGAGGCGGTGGTGTACCTGGTCAACCACGACATCATCAGCCCACAGGCCGACATGGTCGCGGCGTTCCTCCACCGGTGCACGGCGCTGAGCCGGCGGCAGACCGGCTGCTTCCTGGGGTCGGGCATCATGGGCGAAAATCTGCACGAGAACCCGACCGCCGACGAGGTCGAGCAGGAGAAGGTGTTCCACCGCCAGACGTGGGCCGCGTTTATCGGCCAGTGCAACATTGTCGGCGTGCCGGTTGACGAGGCGCTGCGCTCGATCCTCTTCTACTTCCGCCTGCCCGCCAGCCGGCGGCCGACGGGCATTCTGCTGGAGATCATCGCCGTCGAGTGGTTTGCGCGCAGCCGGGAGTACGGCCCGGCGGACGGCGTGTACGTCCCCGAGTCGCAGGACGTCGCAGTCAAGCTGGTCTACTCCATCATGATGCTCAACTCGGAGGTGCACAACCCGATGGTGCGCAGCGACGTGCAGTCAGACGCCATATACCAGGCATTCCTGAGCAGGTTCCGCGCGTCGGTCGTCGACGACCCCGCGCTGACCGGCAAGCGCAAGGGCAACGTCCTGCGCAAGCGCGACCAGCCGCGCGTCGTCACCATCATGGAGGTCCCTACCGACTGCCTCCGGGCCATCTACGAGCGCATTGTGGCCAAGCGGCTGGTGACGTGCTCGGACACGTGCGCCATGGCGCCCGAGTTTGACATCGAGTGGGTCCGCGACGCGTCCGACGCGGGCGCCGCGCCGCTGACGGACGAGCAGATTGAAGCCGAGATCGAGGACATCTACAGCGACCCCGGCTTCCGCGACGGCATCCTGTTCAATGCCACCAGCGACCGCCTGCCGGCAAAGTTCAGCATCGACCCGCCCGCGTGGGTGCGCGTGACGGTGCGCATTCCCGAGCCGGACAGCGACTTTTCCATCTCCGTGCGCGTCGTGGGCGCCACCGCCGACGCGACGGGGCCGCCGGCGGGCACAGGCGCCGAGCCCATTGCCATCCTGCCGAGCAACCGCCTGTCGCTCCACACCGGCGCCGCCAGCTTTGTCATCCGCCCGCAGCAGGTCGGCCACTTCACCATCCACTTTATCTCCGAGGGACCGCGCGCTCGCTACTACCACCCCATCCCGCCGCGCAAGATCGCCGTCGAAGGCGCGTTCATGCGCCAGACAGTCCAGCTCGCGTGGAACCGCGGCGGTAGCGGCGGCGGCGGCGGCGGCAGTGGCAGCGCGCAGGGCAGCCATGGCCGCCACGTGTTTGGCCTGGACTCGGTGCACACCAAGGGCCGCTGGGTCCACGCGCTGGAGGCCGCCCTCCGGGGCTCCGCAGGCCTGCCGCCCGAGGACGTGCTGCGCAGTGCAGAGAACGTCGCGCAGGCGCTGGCCGCGCTGGCGCCCGAGCACAGCCGACCCAGCAGCAGCAGGGCCGACGGCGCAGCGACCGCGGGCCGAGGGGCCGCTGCCCCGGGCGTCTCGTCGATGCAGCTGCTCGGCGCCCTGGGGGTCTTGTAGTCTGCGAGCGTGGGGGGGGGGGCGCCCGCGGTCCCGCGGTCCGCCAAGAGCCGATCCGGTCCGGGCGGCCGTGGCCACCGTGCGAGCGCTGACCCACGATCAGGTGACTCGCGAGCTTGAGCGTGAGGGGCTGCAAGGTGGCTGCGTCACCGGCGATGGGGAGGCGCCGTACACTGTCTCTCTCCGCCGCCGCTGCCTCGAATCCCACCACTTTCCTCCTTTCTTTCCGCGTCTGGTGCGCGTGCCAGCTGTAGAATGGAATACTTTGCAAAGTTCACGCGGCACATTGGCGCACCCAAGAAGCCGCCGGCGCGCGGGGCGACACAGCTGGCGAAATTCGAAAAGGCGTGGAAGACGGTGCAGGGCACGAGCTACTACCAGGAGAAATGGCGTGGGATTGCGGTGGAGAAGACGCTGCTGCCGGGGCAGCTGGAGGCCATGTTCGATCTGCTGGTGCAGGAGGACATCCAGCAGGCCGACACGGACGACCTGACGACGGGGGCGTGCATGGAGTACCTGCTGGGCAACGGCGTGCTCGACGAGCTGGTGCGGCTGGCGGAGAGCGATCAGCCGGCCGGCGTGCGCGGGCTGGTGATCAGCAACATTGCGACCTTCATCAGCCTCGCGGACGACAAGCTGCTGGTGCAGAAGGCGGTGCACAACCCGGTGCTGGAGCTGCTGCGGTGGTACAGCAGCGCCGAGGCGGGCAGCGGGCAGCGCGAGTACGACGGTGACTTTGTGGCTCTGCTATACGCGCTCTGCAGCAAGATCCGCGGCGACCCGGCACTCCTCAACATATTCTTCCAGGACCGCAAGTGGCTGAAGAGCGTCGAGCAGCGCAGCTTCAGCTCCGAGAGCATCGCGGCGATGGTGCGCAGCGCCGACAGCCTGCGGAGCACCGACTCGGGGTTCGAGTTCCTGCTGTTCTCGCACCTGCTACGCTTTGTGCACCGCGACGGCGAGGTCGGAGACACGGCGCGCACCAGCCTGCTGTTCCTCCTAGAGCTGGCCACCACCGAGATCATGGCCTCGACGGGCGGCAGCACGGCGCTGGAGCTGTTCATTCTGGACGACAGCGGGTTTGCGGCGATCCTGTCCGCAACGCTAGGCGCCATGTACTCGCAGCTGCCGCGCAGCCTGCATGTGTCCAGCGGGCCTGCGGCGGTCGTCCCCGAGTCGTTCCCCAGCTACACGGCTGATCTGCAGAACGCCATCGAGAGCTCGATCTTCTCGGCCGCCGCTGCCGAGCGCGCCGAGCGCTGGTCCGACGGCCGCGGGCCCGTCAGCTCGACGTCGCCCGAGTTCCGCGCGTGTCTGGCGTCGTTTGCAAATCTGCTCGCTTTCATCCAGGACGTCCTCTACCGCTGTCCGTCGCCGTATGTGTGCAGCCAGCTGCTGGCCAACCTGCGCAGCAACTTTTTGCGAGCGATCCTGTATCCGAGTCTGCTGGAGAGCTCCGACACCGACGGCAGCAGCGTCGCCGTCATGCGCTATCTCGAGACGATGCTCCAGACTGCGCGCCACGAGGACCTCGTCAGCGCAATCATGGACTTTCTCACCGACGAGGGTGCATCGGCCAAGCGCGCTGCCGAGCCTGCCTGCCTGCCGTTCACGCTCCGGGACCTCATCCACACTAACCTGCAGTCGTCGGTGTCCATTGACGCCGTCGTGTCGGCGCTGAATCTGCTGCGCCTGATTCTGACAAGGCACTGCCGCTACTCGCCACGGCTGATCGAGGTCGAGCGGGTGCAGTCCACCAGCGCTGCCGGCGACTGGATGACCAGCTGCACCGTGGCCATCGACGTCCACCGCCAGGAGCTAGACATGTACGCCCGGCTGATGGCGCAGCTGCAGGGCGACGGCGGCGGCGGCGAGCGACGTGCGGCGGGCGACGTCCCGGCGCTGCACATCCCGTGGCGACACTCTACCCCCACCACGCCGCTCAACAACCAGCCGCGGCCCGAAGCCCGCACGCCGATGCCAGAGTCGTTCACAGCCGGCTACGACGCCTACCTGGAAGACGCGGCACTCGACTGGGATGGCCACTGTGCCTATCACGCCGAGCTCGACGCCCTGTTCGCCGCGCAGGCCGCCAGGGACGCGTCCCTGTGTGATAGCCCGCCGCCGCCAACCGGAACAGGAGCCGCCGGCGCCGCGGGCTGGGGCGCGGTCGGTCAGGGGAAGCAGCGCCGGCCGCGGCCGCGCAAGTACTCGGAGGCGGTGGCGGTCTCGGCCGACGTCCCGCCGCCGGCGCGCAGCGCCCCGGCCGTGCCGCAGCCGCGCGCGCGGGAGCACGCCAGGTACAACGTAAAGCCGTCCGATCCCACGGTCCGCGTGCTGATGAACCTGCTGGCAAAGTACTTTGCGCAGCCGCGAGAGTGCAACCTGGCACTTACCGGCGTGCTGGCCGCGCTCATCGGGTGTCCCCACCGCACGCTGGATCTCTGGCTCGGCTTCAGCTTGCCCACGCTGCTCGATGGCGTGCTGAGCAAGCCGTGGGCCGCGTGGATGGACAATTTGCGCAACATCAGCGACGACGAGCGTGCCGCCGACACCAGCGACAGCGAGGGCGAGGACATTACCAGCAGCCGGCGGCCGGGCGGCGCGCCTGCCATGGCGCTGGCGGCGGCTGACGCGTCAAAGTATGTCGGGCTGGACCGCGAGCTCCAGGACGCAATCAGGGCGCTGCCCAGCGGCGCAACTCCGCCATCGCTGTTCCTGGTCATCAGCGGCCTCGCGCAGCAGGCTGCCGTGCTGCGCAACGAGATCCCCGACTTTGCCCGGCGCCTGCGCCGCGCCCGGAACGCGCTCATGGGCGTGGTCGAGGACACCGACGTCCTGGACGAGGAGCTCGAGGTCTCCAGCAACCACAGAGACAGCGCTGCGCGCACCACCGACCGGAACCGCGACCGGGGGCTGTCGTCAGCAAGCCTCGAGAGCGCCCGCGGCGCTCCACCCGCATCGCCTGGCGGTCCCCGACCGGCAGCAGCAGCGGCAGAGGCTGGCCTGCGCAGCCGCAGCGCGAGCCTGTCCGCTGGGCGCCAACCCCACGGCCGTGGCCAGCAGCAGCAGCAGCAGCCGGCGAAGCAGCCACCCAAAGACGCGCAGGACCGGCCGAGCACGTCGGGCGCCCGGTCGCGGTCCAACTCTGCAGCCCACCCGTCCGAGGCCGCGTCCGCAGCGTCCGCATCGACAGGCTCCAACGCAAAGCCCGTCGGCGACGGGGCCGCGTGGCACGCGCTGAGCACTCCCCCGGCAAACGCCAGCCTGCCCGAGTTCATAGAGAACGTAATCATCCTGCAGGAGTCTATCAAGGAGATCATAGCCCGGGTCCAGGTCCGCCGGGAAAACGGCGGCGACGAAAGCGCGATCGTCTGACCGCCGACGTCACTCACCCCCCCCCTGGTTGGCGACGCGTACTGCGCGTGTGTGGCACGTCGCGTTGGGGAGGCGCGCCTTGCGCTGCAGTTGCACACAGCCGACAGCCTGTATCACTTTGCCTTCCGTCTATAACTTTTCTAATAGTAAGCACTCGGCCCAGCGACGCCTGCAAATACACTGCCGCGGCGCACTCCGCCTCCCCCCTCCGCCGGCCAAGCAGGCAGGATGGCAGCCACGCTGCTGCTGGATGCAGTGCTCGCGGCCGCTGGGCAGCACTGGGTGCGCATTCTCGCGACCCTGGCCGTTTTCGTGTACACCTACCGCTGGGCGACGCACGCGCCCCGGTCGCCGTGTGCGCCGGCGGCCGTCTTTGTGCCGTCGACGTCGACGTACCCGTCCAAGGCGTACACAGTCCGCCGCATGATTCCCGCGCAGCGGTTCATCGACGACTTTCTCCGGGGGAGGATCGAGCTGCGGGATGCGCAGTCGGGGCACGGCTTGGACGGCATTGCTGGCGTCGTCTCATTCCGCTACGACCTCGGGCTGGCCTGGCGCGCCCTGCATGTTCTCCTGGCGACATCTCACTCGGCGCAGCGGGACAGGCAGCGGGCGGCGCAGCATGTGCTGCGCAACGACTCGCTGCTGGAGGAGGTCCTCGGCCCCGACCGCCTGCCGCTGGTGGGATACATGCGCGACGGAATGCCCCAGCAGCTGGAGGACAGCCTGGACATACAGATCGAGCGCGTCGGCAGGGAGTACCTGGACCTGGGGCCCGACGACCGCCTGCTGGACGTCAATGCGCAGTGGGGCGACCT